>CANXYI010882230.1:0-11568 GCA_948208565.1 Hura crepitans
ATATGGCCTACAACATGCCAAGTGGCAAAGAACATGTGACAAGTGGATTTCCACTTGTAAATAACAAAATCCTTTCTTCTCTTCTGCCCAGAATTCTTGATGCCACAGCTAGGGGAGATTAGCCATAACTTTCTCCTTCAGCCACCGAATGGAGAGATTCTAGCTTTTAAAAATTCTTCAAGATGTTAGGCACTATGAGGTATAACAATCAAACCAAAAGGAATTGTCATTTGGGAGAAAAAATTGAAACAATGTGACTAGTTCATAACAGTCCAGAACAATGACCCAAAGGTGAGTCCTTGGCTATTTTTCCCACATTTCTTGGGTTTTTTGGCTAATTTTTTATGCTAAACCATAGCTAACATCTGGATGGTGATGTGTGTTAGGTGGTTATGGCATGAAGATGGCATTTGGAGGCTCACAAAGGAGGAGAGAAGTCACTATAGTGGCTGGAAATAGGGTTGGCAGCATAGGCATGGTGAGGATGACACCTTCAAAGTGATATGTAAGTGGACTTTCAGCCTTTTCTTATGTGTTTGGGGGCCCAGGCTAGTGAACTTTGAATTAGGATGGCTGAAATTTGTAGATTTGAGGTTGATTCCCTCATCTATTATTGGTTAGAGCACATTAACCATAATAACATTATATTTACATCACAACTACTATTACAAAAATAGTACAAAAATACCCTTGTAGGGGTTATCTTCGTGTTCTTAAATACAGAAGCTTTGGCTCTAATCTGCTGCCATGTTACCTATGCATCATAAACAAGTAATGTGCTAAGCTTTTGCTTAGTGTTGCAATAACTTTAACTTGTAAAAAGCAAATTAAAGCATCGTATATATGTACAAAATTGGGTTTTAAAATCACAAACATGCATTTTTCATGATTTATATGCAACACAAGACATATATAGTCTAATATCTCAAACATGCAATTTTGGTGTCTTGTATGCCAATATGCATTTGTCAAGCATAAACAATGCATTTTGATAGCATAAATGCTAACACATAATGTGAACATCAATTAACCATGATTTGATTGATAATATGCATTACATATATAAAGTCATGATCTTTAAGTATTAATTAATATAAAATAATAAAAGGGCACAAAAATATAAAAGGGCACAAAAATAAAAAAATTAATATAAAATAATCTAAAAGAATAAAAAATATTCTGAGCCTAGATATGCTCTACAACACCCTAGGAACCTGTGAAAAATAAAATTTGTAAAAAAAGAAAACTCGAGAGAGAGAAAGTTACTATTCATCTCAATTTTGTTCTTGATTTTCCTCCCAAAATAGTCCGCCATTTCGGATGATTTTAGTGTCTACAGACTCATCTTGTAATGCTTGTATTTTTGGGTATAATCTTACAAGGTCAATCCCTTTATGGATGGAGAAACCACAAGAGAAAAAGAGTGGAAGTGGTGGAAATGGAGGTGGAGAGGAGTGGAGGAAAGTTTTTATTATGTGTGGTGGAGGAGAGTAAATTTTCCCTTTTTATACTTTTTCAAAAAATAATTTTTCTTTGCTTAAAAAAATTATTATAATCAATAGAAAAGTCAATTTTCCTTTATTCCTATGCCCTAAATTCCATAAATCCAAACCCTAAATCCTCTCAAAACCTCAAGCCCAAATTCTGATAATAATCCAAAAAATTAATATATTTTCTATACCAAAAATTAGGTACAAATAATTCCCAAACTCTGATAATTCCAATTCCAAAGCCATTGGACTATTCAGAATATTTGAGTATTAGGTTTTAATATTTTTAGATTATTTTGGGCAATTTTTGTTTATTTTACAGTTCACCTCTGCCTACGGCACTATTCTTAGGACATTGCCTTAAAATCTTAATTAGCATTTTTAACCATCTAAATGACTTCGAATTGGCTCCAAACTTTTCCCAAAATTCTCTTGTAATTAAAAATTCCCGTCAGTATGCTTAATGAAACTCAAGTCTTGAGAATCACTATTCATCTCAAGAAGTACTATTCATGAGAGTTGGGATTTTTAGATCGTTATAGCACCTTTACCCAATTATTGAAGAAACTTGATAAACGTGTAAACGTCCCCTAAGGTTACCCATCCTCAGATTTCCCTAAGGGTCATTTATTTAACTTCAATTAATTTATTCTATTTTTCTATTTACGTCTAAAATTTTTTTTGTCTTTTCTTTATTTTCATTTCATTACAGTTAAAATACATAGTGAAAACCTTTTATTTTGTCAGGAAATATTTTTATAGAAAATCAAAAAGCATAACGGCTATCCGAGTTAAAAACAAAAATTTTTTCTGCCGTAAAAATGCACTTCAATGTATTTCATACATCATTCCTCATCTTTTGGACCCTTCTGGTCCGCTAAACTCATCAACACTTATAATGACACATGCACAATCAACATATTAAATCAACGCTCACAACCACAAGGTTTCAGACCCGTCATATCAAAGAAATTCATATTAGACAATAGTTTATATACATATTATAGACATAAAGTTATTTTGATTCATTATTCACATTTTTGAAAACATTATATATAAAATTCCTTATACATCCCTAAAATCCCACTATTATCTATTACATGAGTACACATCCTAACTTTACAAACAAAAGACAAGAACTAATACCCCAAAAATTATGTTCTTTAACTATAGAGGCTTTTAACATTTCATACTTCCTTAACTTTTACTTGCACATCAAAACATCGATACACTGAGTATAACTCAGTGGTGAATACTGAATAAAACATATGTATGCCCCACACTCAAAGATGCATTCATGTATTTATAGTCATTCAGAGTAGTTCATTTCCATTCATCAAACAATTATAACAATTCGTATGTAAATCATAGTCAAATACTGTAATAACATACACCACGTCATATTTTTCATTCTCATAATTCATTTATGTTTATTTCATCTCAAATAATCATTTTGCATTTATTATGCATCATTTCTTATCTACTTTAATTATTAGGCCCATATCGATAGACTACACCTAAGTACACTGAATAGTGGAATCCTAGTTATACAGTGGTTCACATTTTAGACCTTCACTGTAGCTGCACCTACATCATGATGTACAGTGGTTCTATGAATCAAAATGCTACTGCACTAGCCTATGATAGTTTTGCAATGGCTCTAAAAACCAAAATGCTACTACACCAGCCTATAAAAATATTGTGTAATGGCTCCAAATGAACCATAACGGTTGCACCAACTTAAAGTCATGATAAAAATGGTATTGATCTAAATGATCAAACTTAGTAGCTATTTTATTCCTAGTTGACCGATCAACCCATCTAGTGGGTGTCTAACTATATGGGCTTTCTATCTATTTTTTTTATTTTTCATTCAGCTTTACGTCATTTTACATTATTCAAACTCATTTTTTATTAGTCTTTTTATTGTTTATCTTTCCAAGTGATTCACATAATTACAGTAATGGTCATTCCCTTAGCTCCTTGCTAAGTTTTTCTCATTTATTTCATTATTCATGTACCAAAGACATTATTCATTATTCTTAGGTTTATACACATTTCAATGTGCTTAAACTCTCATGATACACATTTATGTATTAATATCACATTTCATTCTCTTTCACTTTATTTTCATTCTACACTTTCTTAAAGTCCCTTTCTTATCAATATTAAGCTATTTAAATTCACTAATGACCATTTATTCTCTAGTCTTCAAGTCATGTGTCTTGGCCATTTTATGTTCCATAACACACATTTATGTTTTAAGCCTTCTTCTACCATTTCATCACTTTTTCCTACCTTATATATATATCCTATTCATCATTATGTCATTCATTCTCATATATTAATAATCACCATTTACACATACTTTATACATACACCATTTGCCATGCAAAGAATTATAATAATCATATTCATTTCCATCATTTTACCTCATGTTCATACATCTTACATATACATATATGGAAATCATCAACATATAGCTCGTTTATACACATAATCATTCACCATTGACACTTACATACCATTGACAAAGTTTGGCCATTCAAGGTTCTTACCATCCACATTCAATTGTCATCATTATTATCACATATTCATCACTTACGTATATATATACACCAAATACCTTAATTATACCTATCAAATACACACATTTACATAACACTTTTATTTTTCCATATAAGGTTTCATGCAAATTTTGATACAAATGATTCATGTATATACTTTATTCATATTCACATACCTCTATGTGACAATTCATCATCTCTTAATAATATTTCTAGCCTTGTTTCCCCATTTCCTTCTCCTTTCCTACATACACATTTCTTAAACTTAAAAAATTCCTCAAAATTCATATTAACTCAAATTTCATTTCTAATTACACTAATAGTCTTAGAATTATCTCTAGCTTATATAACTTAAATAAAAAAAATGAGATTTCTTAATTTACACTAGAAACTGTCACTATTCACCATATGAGAATTTCTCCCTTTCTAAGTCTCCTTTTAATGAAATTCCACTACTATGGAGTTTTTTGGGTCATGGAGAGAATTTTAGATGGTTAAATGCTTAATTTGGTGGAGAAATGCATGATTTAGAGAGGGAAGAAAAAGAAAAACGTGAGGAACATAAACAAAACAAAATGGCATTGGTAATTAGAGTAAAAAGAAAGAAGATAGGCTTGTTTGGTGCATTGTGGGCTTAGATACACTAGATTTATACTTTATGTAAGTGGTCTTTGGGCCCATTCACTTATTTTTCAGTTTACGTGCCCCATTTCTTTTCGATTTTGGGTCAAAGTTAAAAAATTCATTGTTATTTCTCTAGGCCTCTAAAAATAATATTTTAGGTGTCAAAATTCATCATTTAATCCCATTAAGAGACTCATAAAATTTCAAGTCAAAATTCCATAATTTGCCTAAGTCATTATTCACTTGTGAAATTTAAAAATTTTGAATAAATAATAAATTACCTTTAAATATTAAAATTCTTTCTCCTATGGACTCATTAAAAAATTTGATCTTTAGAATGTGCTTTTTTTGAGGCCATCCAGGCACATCCTGGACCAATCTCGGCACAAACCTATTTTATATCACTATTCACTTATTTACTGCCTATTATGATTTATTAGTTCTTTTAAATCTTTTAATTATTTCATTTTCATCATTTTCTAGCTCATTAAAGTTCTATAGGTAGTACTTGCCTTTTCTGACCATTGTACAGTGCCCCAATCTTTTGGAAACACTATCCATGGCTCAGAAAGTATTGTTCATGAAATGGTGTTTCACGAATGTTACAAGGGTACTAGTTATGAAACTTCAATAGGTAAAATAAGGCATGAAACAAAAGAATTAGAAGTAGCTATTGAATAAAAAAATTCTTTTATATAGATATCTAGTGGATAGTGATCTTAATTTGAGCTATGATATAAAAAGGTTTGAATGTGCTCAGACTAACAAAAAATAGCATAAGTTGAAGGTCAAAAATTCTAACTAGTCAAATGGTGAAGAAATAATATTTTTCTAACATTAATAAGTATTCCTTTTGAATTTCTTATTTACACGATTGAAAAGTTAAGAATATTTCCTTTGGCTTTTAGGCATGAACTTCTAAGAGTCTATTAATTGTGAAATTCTAGAATTTTTGGTACCTTAAGATGTTATTTTGGTGATCTTAAAGTTTAAGAAGAAAATTTTTAAAGATTAAAATATAAATAGGAATAAATCATATTGTTGAATTATTAAATGGCTTAATCATGATCAATCGTGAGTTTAATATAAATAGGTAGGCTTATGTGAGTGTATAACATGAGAACACAATTTCATCTTCTTCCTCCACCAAGTGTGGCTGATGCCATCTCTATGGAATAGCCACTCCCCCATTTTTGCTTTAAACACCACAAATTCTAATGTTAACCCCCAAATATTATGCTCAAATCGATCCTTATCACTTCTAGATTCTTATTATAGTGTTTATTTTATGAGAAAAGGATATTTTTGTTTAAAAAAAGAAGATTTGAAAGTTAGGGTTTTGGAAACCCATAAGAAAGTAATCATATTTTTGGGGTTCTAAAATTTTTTTTTATGATGCTATGCATGCTTAAAATTACGATACGGGTGTTATTTTTGTGTTTTGATTAGTGTTGATTTTTCTATGGATTTTTCTAACATAATGCCTATTATGAAACTTGGACAAAGTGGAAGAGAGGCAAAGTAAGGGTAAAAAAAAGCTATAAATTGATATTTATGACACTGAGAAATCGCTTTTGTAAGTGTATTCTATAAAATATCTGTACACTTTGCATGTTTATGCTTTTTAAGTCATATGCCTATTATAGAATTTGTTAGTTAGTAGTATGAATTGTCTTAAAATAATTATAATGGTATAATAAGGATTATTGTATGCTAAATATGTGAAAATAATGGAGAAATGATGATAAAATAATTGTATGGATGAATTACATACTTGGGCGAATGATATGTGTACAAAGGGTAAAATGCTAATTTATGATAATATGGTTAAAATGTGCATAAATAGGTTAAATTAAGATTGTTGATGATGATTGACTAATTTTTTATGGAAAGGAATTTTATATGTCAAAAATGAGGTAAATTATACGTGTAACATCCCGAAAATCCCGACTTTTGTGAATAGTACTTATTGGGATGATTGTGTTTTCTAAATGCAAGTTACACTAATTGTCCAACAAGAAGTATTAATCAAAAATAATTTTGGACAAAATTTGGAGTCAATCTAAAGTCATTTGAAAGGTTAAAAATGTGGAAGAAGATTTTACGATAGTGTCTTGTGAATAATGTCATAGGTAAAACTGAATCGTAAAATAATTTAATTTTTGCTCAAAATAATTCTAGATCAATACAACTTAATACTTAAAAATTCCAAATAGTCTAATGCCACTAGAATTAGAGTTTTTTAATATCGAAAAGTACTTTTACTAAATCGAGCTAAGTTAGTTAATTACGTTTTTATTGAGTTTTTTATTTTTTTGAACATAGGCTTTTACGAGGTTTAAAGATAATATTTTAGAAGTTTATTGGGTTTATAAGAGGTGATATTTGAGTTTAATATGATAGAGAATGGATTAAAAAAGAGCTTTTTAAGTCTATTAAATCTAAGCCATTTATTTTAGAACTTATAAAAGGGTTAAATTAGAGTCAAAATACTATTCATTATAGCCACTCCTCTTCCCTTTTGTCTCTATTTGTCGATGCCACTTTTAGGGCATTTTCCACCATTTTTTCTTCATCTTCCACCATAATTGCCTCAATCAATGACCATTAAATCCAAAATTATCATGGATTAAGTGAATTTAAGGTATTAGAAGCTTAGAATAGTGATTTTATCAAGAGATTTTAAAGATCTAAGTTAAGGGTGAATACTAACATATTTTTTATTCGTGTATTTTTATACAGCTTCGGTATTTTTCCTAGACTCTAAGGGAGCCCAAGAACACATTTATATGGTCATTTCACTTTTCAAAGCTATATTTGATTTATTATAGACTTTTTAAAATGAGCTTGTAATTGTGTATGTAAAAAAAGAGAGACCAGGTAGTTAGAAGGGCAAGGAGAAGGCGTAATATAATGCCCTAGAATCTCAGTTTCATAAAATGTACTTAGGGTCTAAATAGTGTCTTTCGAGTATTCAGGCCATCCTGTGATGCCCAAGAGGGAAGTATTAGTCATAAAACTTTAATGGGCTAGAACTTGATGAAAACAAAATCATTAAAACTTTTAACAAAACTAATAAATCATTTTAGGTTGAGAATGAGTGAATAGTGACTTTAGTTGGCACTATACTGGGAGAGGCCTAGGATATGCGCAGGTGGACCTGAAAATAGAATACCCTGAAGGTTAAAAATTTTGATTAATCTATTGGTGAAGGAATTCTAATTTTTTTTAGGTCATTTGATATTTATTCAAAATTTCTTAATTACATGAGTGAATAGTTACCCTAGTTCTTTTTGGAATTTGGACTTGAGATTTTAGAGGACCTTTAATGGGCACTATCAAAAATTTTTGGCACTAAAAGTATGAATTTTAGAGGTTTAAAACATTTTTTTCAATTTATGAACCTTAAAATGTAAATCAAATTAATATGGATCATCGGATTGACACCTAGTGCGATTCGGGCTGTCCAAGTATCTAATATAAAAGGGTGGACACATATAGGGTGGCCACATGTGCCAACCCACCTCCTTCCTCCCTTTTCCCCACCTTGGCTGACGCCATTCCCTCTCTCTCCTCCTTTTTTTCACCAAGTTCTCCCATAATACTAAGCCAAATCCACCAATTTTTATATTAATCTTTGCTTTTATAACCTCTTAAAGCTCTTCTCACTAACTAAATTGGGAGAAAGTGTCTAGAATGGGAGATATAAGCACTTAAGGAATAGTGCCTAAAGTGAGTAGAAGTGCTTTTTCTTCAACTTTTATTTTTAGTTTAGGTGGTCCTAAGTAAGCTATGATTAACCATACAAGTAGTTTTTGATTTAGAGCAATGTAAGAATTTTTAGAATTTTTCAAAACCTTAAATGGTGTATGTTTATAAGGAAAGAGAAGAATATTGAGGAGGAAAGGCCAAGCAAGCCTTGAAGATGTGAAGTAGAAGATTTTGAGACCTTAGGTAAGTGAATTTAATGTAATATAAATTGTTGGATGTGTTTGGGCTCATATGTGCATGTGAAAGTGTGTATAAAAATAGCATATTACTTGTATGTGTATGTAAATACATGAAATAAGTATCACAGTATGCTAGGTGTAGCAAATGATGCATGAATGTGTGGAGATTACATGAAAAAGCTATGTGATGGTGTGCGATAGTGTATGGCCAAATGGTATGTAAATGGGAAATATATGTATACATGTGTAAGTAAAATGGAAATGTATTGTAATTAGGCTAAAAAGTAAGTACAAATTATGTTTGTGACATGAGATTGGTAAGAAATGAATTGGTAGTGCTTGAACATGGTATGCTCGTGAGGTGTGTCATAGTTATGAAGTGGATATGAATGTGTGTAAAGTGAAGGTTAATGGCAATTAGAGTAAGACATAATACATTTATGTGATTTGAAAAGTATTACTTAGTGTAATGTGATTAAATGGAATGCTAAGTAGTAATGGTAATGACAAATTAGGTTTATGGAAGTGAACTTGATGTAATTTAGTTTGAATGTAAAAACAGAAGTGTGTGGAATTATGAGACTATAAAAATGGACTAAGAGAATAGTAATATAATGGCATAATGTGTCATAAATCATGGTTATATAAAAATGGAAATGTGTACATAATTAGCATGACCATAAGTAACTAAAATGAGTATACATTAAAAGATCTATAACTGGGAATGAAAAATGGTAATTAGACCTACCCCATATCAATTAAACACCTACTGGATGGGTTGATCGGTCAACTAGGGAGTTAGCAGCTACTAGAGGTTTTAGTCTATATGGGCTATTACCTATGTGTATGATATAATCAGGACAGCTATCGAGGTTTTATTAGAGAGGCCTACACACTTGGGTATTAGGAGGTCTGCATAGACTGATCTTTATTGTCTAGGGACATTGGGGAAATTCCTATGGATTAACTTTGGCCATCTTAGGTATTAGGAGGTCTGCAAAGACTGATCCGTACTTACCTGCATTTTTATGGATTTGGGAGGTCCCATAGGGTTGATCCCTACTATCCACCTAAGCATGACAAATATTAGGGATTTAGGAGGTCCCTCAGGCTGATGCCTACTATCCTACTATAAGGAGGTCCACTAAGACTGGTCCATGCCACTTTGATTTAAGAGGTTCTCATAAACTGATCCCTGCTATATGTTAGAGATGGGTAGGTGCAGTTATCAAGGTCTAAAATATGGGCCACTACATAACCTGGATCCCATTATCCAATGTCTTAAAGTGTAGTCTCTCTAATATGTGCCTAAATAGAATAAAAAGGCATAAAAACATAAAATGATAGATAAGTATACCTTTTTAATTAGGACAAGAAGTATATAATATGAGGTGTAATTAGTTTGTGTTGTGAGATTTTATTAAACTATATTTAATATAACTTAATTCATATATAGTTGAGATTATGTGTGTACTGAACATGCTTAATTGGAAAAGAGTACATTATGTGTGTCGCATGTTTACATGATGCAATTTACTGTACATTAAATTCATGACTGAGTGTATACTTAGCATATCTGTATTTTGATATGTAAGTAGAAGCTAATAAACTACTATCCAGCCTCAAGACTTGCAGGGTAGCCGTTCGACCTTTTAGGTATAATTTTTATGTCCCTTTTTAAGTTTAATAGTAAAGGGCACTCATGTATGTATAGGGTTGGGGCCCGATCATGTAAATGGTTAAAGAACCATGTTTTGTCACATATGGATCTATAAATGTTAAAATAGGTGTGATCTACATATGTTAATATGTTTTACATGCTTGATATTTATTGATATACAGGTTTGAGACCCTGTGTTGTATATGTATGATTCATTGATGTTGAGTTATGTTTTGGGGGACTAGAAGGTGTGAGATGATTGAGGTTGATTATAGAAGTGCATTTCTACAAGTTTAAAAATTTTGATTTTTCAGTCAGGCAACTGTTACGCTGCCAAAATTTTCTATAGATTGTGAAACTTTTAATTTAAAATGGTTCTATCAGTTAATTACAATCATAAGTAGTATAATATAAGTAGATGACATAAATCTACCATAAAGTTGGTAATTGGGGTGTTAGTCAGTGAAAGTTAAGAATGATGGTGTAGGGTAAAATAAGGAAAGGTGACTTAATGGGAAGGTAGCATCCCTTATCAGTTCCAATTATGGGTTGGGTAGGCAGTGTTACATGTAATCACATCATATTAGTGTATTATGATTTTTGGTATGTGAATCCAACCTAATGTATGTTGCATATTTATTTTTTATAGCATTTAATGTGAAATTGGCATTATGTAATAAATGGTGGTTATGTGTAATTAATATGTTGTGATTATAGGTAGTATGTATGAGTTAGTATGTTATGAAATTAAGTGATATGTGAATGAATGAATGGTCTTATGATGTTATATTGGTATGGCCAAAACATGCATTGTGAGTTTTTGTGTGTGTGTGTTTGGTCTATTTACACCATGAGAAATGATTAAATGGTATGCTTTTGGAGTAAATTATGGACGGTTGAATTGAATGATGCCTACAGAGTGTGTCGGCTGAAATTGCAAGGTGAGTGTGTATGAGTTTATGGTCTTTTTATGTTATGGAAAATGAAAAGTATTTATGTGGTGAAAAATAGTTAATGAAGTATGAGTATAATATGGTGTTTGATGCTTTTTTAGTTTGAATTTGGTGGTGGGCAAAACATTCAAGGTGTTAAACCCCAAAATTTGAGTTTATATGTAATGGTATGAATCTTAGGTTATGTTTATTATGACCTAAGTGTATGTATATGCATTATTTTGCATAGTGGATAAATTATGGTTTTAATATTGGCTAGCATGATAAATTTAAAATTTATGTTCATTGTATGTATTATGGAATTGTGCTTGTTTATGGAATAAT
>CANXYI010882448.1:0-10269 GCA_948208565.1 Hura crepitans
AGCACCCAAAAAATATAATAACTTACTTGGTTGGAGACATGAGCATTTTGACCTTGGTTTCCTTCAACTTGAGTACCCATTACTGTGAAACACGCAAATTTTTTTTAGAAGAAATGAGAATGGAACATTGAAAAGAAATGGAAATGGCCATGTATATAGTAATTAAAAAAGAATATGAACTAAGAAAATATCGTATTTGACAATATGCACTATAAGGCATCTGCCTTTGTACTTAATGACAGACAAGAAAAATTAATTAACACAGTGAATATTTTTGTTATTATATTAAATAAAATTAAGGACTACTTTTTTTCTATTTGTATATTTCCATTATAGGCTTCGTTATTTTTATGCGTTTTTCATTCTTGGTATATAAATTAAGGTAATGATTAAAAATCTCAAGTCTCTCAAATTAAAATATTTATAATTGATTAAATTATAATTTTTAAAATTAATAGAGAGAAAACTAATAAAAATATGCATTTAAAATATTAAAATAAAGGCAAAAGAAAAAATAAAATAAATTCTTTATTCAATTATGAAAAGTGATACTTGAAGTGAAAGAAAAATTTCATAAGTGATACATGTACTGAAATGGAGAGGGGAAACATTAGTTTTCATCTGATAATTAAAAATTATTAAAAGCAAAATAATACCTTTTTACTGTAATTTATTTTTTCAATTTGAATGAGAATATAAATAAAATGATTAAAATACTTTGTTTATCTTAAAAATTGTGCCCAAGTAATAGGAATAGTTTGTGACCTAATATTATTGAGCCTGAGTATTTAAGAGGGATAATTGGTGGATTTAAATGTCAAAGGATATTTAATTGACTATGGAAAAAATATGGAAGGAAATGCGAAAAATTAATACAGGTTTTAATAGTTTGGCTAATAGATTATTAAATAACATTATATTGTTGATAAAACCAAATGTTACAGTTATTTGAAAAGAAAAAAAAAAAACAGAGAGCGGATATCACCGGGTACTACACTTGATTTGGCTATTGATACTCGTTTAGTAATTTGTCATTTGTCTTTTATAAAGTTATAAGAGTCGAGTTGATTCTTATAATAACGAAAGGTTTCAAATCTTTTTAAAAAAATTATAAATAAAATAACTCATTTTTTTTATTAAATTCTACCGTAAATTTTTTAAAATGAATGTCTAAAATTGCTTATTATTTTCAAATTAAACTTCATATAAAACTTTAACAATTGAATACATAACTTTATTAATTGATTTCAAATTAAGCACTCAATTCAACGAAACTTCAAAAGTCTGACGTAATGAACTAACATATTACGTATATATTTTGAATATAATGTAGTCTATGATGAAGTATAGAAGTTTACATGGTTTGGTTTCATTTGAGTATCCAAAATTCTTGAGTATTATTTTAAAAAGTTGAATATTTTTTAATTAAAATCTTGTAATTATATTAAAAAAATCACTATATTATATTATATCAAAATTTCAGAAAAGTTCAGTTCGGTTCTTCGATTTTTTCAATTAACAATTCAATATAATATAATATATTATTTCGGATAATTCATTTCTTTTTTAAAAAAACATCAACAAAATCACTTAATACAACTAAATTCTAAAAATAATATTTTTAATTCATATTAAAATATAATATTTGACAATTAGAAACCTAAAGTATAAATCATAGAAAAATAAAACAAATTAATTAAATAACATTAAATTAAATGAAGTTGTTAATAACATTTTACATAAATGAGCATTATTTTTCTAATAACATTATAGGTTGCCTAATACTTTCCTCATAGTCAACAAATCAATAATTGATTTAATGCAAATCAATAATTGATTTCTTATCATATGTTATTTTATTAATGGCAACTTCAAATTTTAAAATTAACTTTCTAATAAATTAATCGCTAAAACAAAATTAATATATATTAATATATTATTATGTAAATAAAATCATTTTTAATGTTTAATTATTCATTTAATAAGATTAATTTTATTACTTATAAAATGTTAAATTTGATAATTAGCTTATTTATTACAACACAATTTAAATAATATATTTTGCATAAGTCATTAATAAAAATTAGATGATATTATTTTTTGATAATATTATTTCTAAATAGTTAAATATATAATGAACAAGGCGTGCCAACATGTAAATAAAAAAAAACTCAAATTTACATCATGTGATATTCTAAATAGTGTAATACGGTTCTCGGTTCAAAACTTAACAAAGATCTAGATTCATCATAAATTAAAGTCAACGGTTCAATTCGATTCACTTCTAATAAAAAAAATCAATGGTATAATTCAATTTTCAATTCTTTTTTATTGTTATTTCGATTCAATATAGAAAGATTCAAGATTCATGCACACCCCTAGTTAATTAAGAAAAGCAATCAACTACATAAGGCTCATTTAATTATGGCTTAATCTATTTGTAACTCATTGTACTTGTTTTTTTTTTTTCATTTGACTCCTTGTATTTATTTTTTTCTTAATAAGCTTTACGTGGTAGGTTTTTTTTTCAAGTCCCATATAAAAATTGAATTTTGTTCCACTTAATCCCCTATAACTAAAATGAAATTTATATAGAGCTTATATGAACTATCTAACTATCATATCCATGCCAACATTTAGTTGACATGTCAACATAAAATGGGTTAGGTGGAACAAAAATCAACTTTTTAAGGAGTCATTGAAGAAAAAAAAAAAGGGCAAATATAAAGGGCGGTTTGAAAAAAAATGAGCATAAGAGGCTAAGTAAAAAATTTGGACAAGTACAAGAGGTTATACACATATTAAGACTTTAATTATCTAATTAAATTTATGTCATCAAATTTTGATGTATTATTATATTAGGAGGCTTAATTTAAAAACGATAAGTTACATAGAGTCCAATTAAAAAAATTATGTTAAGTTTAATTAAAATAAAGTTATATAATATTAGTTGTATGCTCTAAAGCAGTTTTGTATCATATACATTAAAACTCATTTATTAAAAAAAGACATGTTTCTCTATTACTTTATGCTTTTATTTTATAATTGTTTGCTATGTCTTAAATCGTACAATAAAAATTCATAGTATATAATCATAGCGTAAAGGAATCATGAAGAGTTCATAATGTGATATTCTTATTACATGCAATTGTGATAATACCTAAATATTCCCAGTCATAATATTAACAAGGAGGGACATTGTTAATATAGATATACTAACACATGTTACACTTTTTGACTAGGTCAAGCAATAATTTTCTCAAATTGTAAGCATGGTGATATTTAAAGTTAACATGAGAATGCTTGTTTTGAAAGCAAGTTCATTAGGACCCAACATAAAGCATTCACATAGATACTTAATCTATACCAGTGAAAGAATCTCACTATATTAATGGAGCAAATATCTTTGAACTTGAGATCATTGGCTATCTTAAGTATCAAGTATTATATTGACTCTAGTATTTTTCCTTCACCATGAAGTGTACATAGTTAAGAGATTAGGCATAGCATGAGATATTTGAAGATAATTGAATGATTAATAAAAGATTCACCACCAAAATTAAAGTGGGAAGCTTATCTCATATTTCAGGTATGTTATCTTTATTTAGGAAACTTTAGCTAAAATAAAATACATATGTGAATAAGATTCACAAAGAAATTTTAGGAATAAAGATAAATTTATTAGAATCAATATATTTAAGGCTTAATTAGACATATGTAATTAAGCATTAAGTTGACAAAAGTCCGTACTCAAATTAAAACTATATAACGTAAAGTGTAGTGAAAAGAGTTAATTGCATGGTAACTATATATGGAAGAGTTAAGTCAAACCAAGTGGCTTTCCAACACTTAGGTAGTCATAATGCATAAATAAATGCCTCTCTTAAATTGTACATATGTGAATTATCAATTGAAAATTAATTATGATTTAGTAAGATAAAATCATATGAATCCTAGCAGAAGAAGGATTCTAATTCACTATGTAATGCCAACGTGCCTCCAGAGCCTATAAAGTAACATACTTATATGAATTAAGGATGAGATTTATTTGATAAATTTCTATTGACATGAGATGTCATTGATTATGGAGAAATGAGAGGAAAAGGGTTGATTCGACTTAAAGCTTAATAAGTGGTAGAGAAAACCCTAGGGCTTTTGGGCCAAGGGTTTTAAGCTCACATGCAGGCCTAGTCTTAGTCTATTTGGATACCTTTTTAAGCGTTAAAAGGCTTAAAATCATACCCAAAATGATGTTCTAAATTAGGCTTAAAAGGCCTTAAAGGTCAGCTATATGTGGGTTAAAAGGCCCAAGCACAAAAACCTAGAAAAGGCTTCTGTACCTAGCTTAGCAAAAGGACCAAAATTGGGTTTTAAGGTTAAAAGATGAATTAACAAATTTTAGGTCAGCATTTTAAGAATTAAGCTTTAGCTCAGCCTTTTAAGAGTTAAAAGCTCTTAAATCATTAGCCTAAGGGCAAAAAATTTGCCTATAAAAACCTCTCTTTGGCTTACCACATATACATTATAAATTAAAGAAACAAAACACAAGTGGTGTGTTAAAAAAATAGCCATCCCTCCTTTCTCCCTCTCCTCCTTGGTCGACCCTTTAATAGCCTATAAAAGTTAGTTTTCTCATCCCTAACTTGGTGTGGATACTTAGAGGTACTCTCAGAGTGGATCACTATAAGTTTACTATAACTAGTTGAGATGATTTTGAAAAGGAAATCAAGTTTTTTAGAAAATGGTAAATTTCTATCTCTTAATTTTCTTGTATTTGATTCTATTTTTTAAATTTTTCAATGACTCTATCATATTTTGATTTCATGGCCATTTATTTTTCACTATGCATGAAGCCAAGGAAACTAACAATATATTGAAATTTTATTTGTAATTATTCAATAATAATAATAATAATAATAATAATTTGTTGTTATTATGATGCCTATCACAAGCCTCTCAAAAGATTTAACTAATGATAACTTAGAGATAGAGGTTGTAAAAGGGTCAAACAGATCAGGTCATGAAGGCTAGATTATAAATAAGTCAATATAGATGCCATAGATTTTAGGCCCATAATATGACCCCGTCCTACCGACATCCTAAGACACCAGATATAAGAGTGCCACATTATATACCATAGGCACTGAATTTACAATATGCTTATGCATGCACTTACACTTCTCACTATTATCTAATCAAATGCATTGACAAGGATACCTTTGTGTCACAAACTCTAAACTCAATCATACTAGTCAATTATGCTTTATTAAATTATTACAATACTAAACCATAGGGTGATGAAAATAAAGGACATAGCTTTCAATATTTAGCCTAAACCAAAATAATGGTCCAATAAAAACCAAACCATAATTTAAAACTTTCCATACCAATGATGGAAACTTTTACTAAAAAAAAAGTAATCAAAATAACTCATACACGTGCATTTACAAAATATGCTCCTTCCATATGTTGTACATACCTCTTACAATTTGCCTCATCTATCAATGTAAAAGTCAGTACCTATGAGTAGAAACAACTAATGCGCTAAGCAAATCTTGCTTAATGGTACATAAACCATATATGATTTCTACCAAGCAACACATACATCATGGCACAATTGTATGTATTTATATACACAGTTAAGCATAGTTACTCCTGCATGTTCTTACCTCACTTACCTTATAGGAGTCTTTTACTAAGCATGAACACAGTATCATAAGTGTACATAACAATTAAATAGATTGGGTACAAGTCATATAGTTCATATGAGGTACTTTGTCACGATTCACATATCAATAATGTATAAAATTCTTTATAAAATTTTATGTTCATGTTTAATAGTTTTCATTATTTAGTCCATTTTGTTACCACATTAAAAATTTGCACTTTTAGACATAAGACTTTATATATTATTAGAAATCAATTGACTTATGTAGTGTTTATGTCAGACATATAAGCAACACCTTTCTTTCAAACAAATATTTCTTATGAATTATTAACCTTAACACTTTACATCTTATTATGATAACAAGTTCACCATGACCCAAACCTACATATACAAGATTACCAAGTACATAATGCCTTAAATAGGTTACCACATTCACCACTTAACATTCCAATTCTATTTAACATCTAGACATATTGGACTTTTATTATCATATCATTATTTATTTACTTTTATCATGAATACACATGATCATAACTCAATTCGACACATCATCACCATAATATTTATCAACAATACTAGGTGTATCCCATCGAATTTAAAGATAATTATCTTGATTATTACACTTGTTAAACATTAGACACATTTTTTCCCAACAATAAATGTCATATACACATTCGAATCATGTTAGGCCACATATAACAATTCAACAATCTTTAATTCAGTTCCATATAAATATACAGGTAGTATTTACAATAGATTTCAGATCATAAAGTAATCATACTCATGCTAAGATATCTTACAATGCATTTTTTTACTTGAACTTATTAATTATGTCGGCGACAAATTTTAGCACATTACAATCAATGCAACTCATGTCTATTATAACAATTTTTCCATGTTTCATGTTGATCGTAACCCAATTAAAGTATATGTCAATTAAATCATATCATTTCAAATTCTTTCATATTATATTGCCCAATGTATTCTAAGACTACTATAAACTGGACAATGGGTTGTACAGTGTCCTCGGGACTTACATGTCCATACTAGCAAATCAATATATCAGTTGCGTAATACTCTTCGAGCTTATATAGCCATGCCAACTTAGTAAAGTTTGTACAATGCCGATGGGGCTTACACAGTTATATCTACTACAATGAACAATTGTACAATGCTCTTAAAGCTTACACAGTTGGACCTATTAAATAATTAGTTATGTAGTGTTCAAAAACTTATATGCCACACCCACTACAGTAAAGCCATAAAGGCGATAATGATGCAACACTGCTAATACCTTTTTGGCATGCCAACTTATTCGAATACTATAATACTAGTCCAAAGATATATGGGCATCTCATTACAGTTTCTCAGTTTCACATCATTATATGCATAGCCCTTGCTTTACTCATTATATGTGACAATAGTTTGCTTATAGCAATATATCAATTATGTATCAGTTACCAACTAAAGGCATCATATGAACATCAGTAGTCATGCCCATAGCATAATAACAATAGCATTTTATTTGGCAATTAAGTCATTTAACAATATCTATGCTCATGGCATAGCTACAAGAAGATTTATTCTCACCATCATATGGCATCTTATTAATTATCATCATCAATTGACATCATACATTCCATGGCAAAAATTCATTAATGACCTTTTTAACAAATCTAATATGTAACAACCTTATACCCAATCAATAAACTAGTTTAGGTACATGATGCCACATTACTAATTCAACTATTTCTAGTTTATCTATGTCATATTTACACTTTATTCAATTATTTACGTGAAATTATTCTATTTTAAAATAACAAATCTATTTATCATTAATAACACTTTCATATATAATTTCTGCTCTTAACTAATATATATTAAAACTACTATTCACATATATATTCATTATATAATACTTACGTAGTCGTTAATGCAAAAGCATTATAATAAATAAAATGCTCATGGTGAACTTTTCTTACCTATATCTTTAGTCTATTCGCTTCAGTTATCACTAGGACTTGATTTACTGATTTGCTCGCCTCAATCCATCACCTATGCATTAGCAAAAAAACTAATGTGTTGAGCATAAAAGCTCAATAGTGTATTCTAATATTATGAAACTTGTAATTTTGATTATTATTAAACTATCTATCAGTAATTCTTAGCATAATTCCTTAATTGTCCATTCATTCTCCTTATGTTTGCCTTCATGCATGTGTAAAAGTTATTGAAATGACTATTGTTGTTCTTCTAACTCAGTATTTTGCATTTTAATTTTATTATCTTTTTGATAATTAGTACAAACTCAATTTAACTATTTCCTTATTCTTTTTTTTTTCCTATTGTGTATGGTTTTCTCTTCTTATATTTATCCCTTACTTTCTCTCTTTATTCAATATCACAAGTTACATGTAGTTCTGCTATTTGCTATTGCCTATCTTATGTTTTAAATTATATACCTTGTAAACACCTAATTTTTCTAGGCACGTATTTTGCTCAAAATAAAACAGTAAATATCAATTGATGATTTAGGTGACTATTTTTAATACTCCACTTTTTATGAATTGTTTCAATTACTATTTATTCATTTGCTAGAATCACCCCACATCTAAGAGTTTTCAAAATAATTGTGTTAGTAATGGTAATATTGTTCCTATTTACCCTCTAATTTATCATGGCATTCATTTTCTATTACAAATTAGGCTTGAGGCCCAAATTTTATTTATTTATTTTATTATTTCTTAATACAAATTGGGTTAATACAATAAACAAAACAAATAAAAGTTCAAAACCGTGAACTATGTTAGGCCTAGGCCTAGATCCATTCAATTAGAAGTAAAAAACCTAATTGGGCCCATTTAATTCAACCATAAACCCAATACAAACAGATTCAGTTTCAAGGTTACACATATTATGGGCCTCACATCAAGGCCTTATTTACAAACCAAATACATTAGGCCAATTTTGGTTGGCCTCAAACCCATTACAAAGTAAAAAATGGGAATTTAAATTTAAATAAGAGAAATCATTACTTCTAGAGGAGTGGCCCTTTTTTTGCAGGACTCAAGGAACAAAATTGATTAGTCTATGATCAAAAAATGAAATTCAGTAGATAAAACATAAAACCAGTTAAAGATAAGATACAAGCAGAAAAAAGTAAGATTTGCACTATTCTAGTTATTATGCATGTACAATAATTTATCCCCTATAAAAACTAAATCAACACAACATTACGGTGGGGGGAGAAGAGGTTGGTGAAATACAGAGGTATTGGTGAAAATAGTGGGAATATTCAAGGCCGGAAGTTGAAGCTAATTTGAAGATTTTTTTAATAGGTATTAATTCAATAAGGCTAGAAACATAGAAGTAAACTTGATGATCATTTATGAGATTTAGTATTGGATTCTCCTAAATGAACACAAACTATTAGTATTAATAGTATTCACTACTATATTTCTGAAAATGTTTTTATGTTCATTTTTATTATTATTTCTTTTCTTTTATGCCCTCAGATCTTATTTTATATATCATGTTCATGTATGATTCCTTTAATTGCAATCCACCTACGTCTTTAAGAAACATAGCATGAACTTATATAGTCTAAGATTGCATGTAGTATCTGTATGAAAAATAATATCCATTCATGCCATGTTCAATAGAGAGGCAAATTCATAAATAAAAAAAATCACCATAAGATCTTTAGTCCTACTTTCATCACTAGGCTTAAATTTTTTATTTTTTTAAAAAAAAAGGTAAAAATCATTAAGAAATATCTTAATAAAATCTAAAGTAAGTTGAAACTAGAAACCAAAGTAAAATGAGAATATAAAGAAATAATGTAAGATCAAAAATTATAGGTCTAAGAGTACCATAACATAGAATAGACATAAAGAACAATAAACATAATGAAACAAACCATAACACACAATAGACATAAAGAACAATAAAAAAAAATGAAACAAGGAATATAAGAAGTTTTTTTTTAAAAAAAAAAAAGCTTAAGGATAAATTCAAAGATAAGCAAGAAAAAAACAAAAATCTTTTCCCCCTTGGATACAGATTTTAGGGAGCAAATCAATAGAGAGCATTAAAAAAAAAAAGAAAAGATGTAATAATCTTGGAAATGAGAAATACTAAAAATGAATAGCCAAAAAAGGGTAGCAACATGCAATAAAAGATACAACTAAATAGATAAAAAAAAAAACTTTTTTAAAGGATCTAAAGATTGGCGAACAATAGAAATTGAGTAACATTGGAATAATAAATAGGCAAGATATGTGCGATACAAGCACCCATATAAACCAAAGTAACCCTTTTCACAAGATCTAAAAATAAACTAATTTTGTTAAACGACAAATAAATAAGATAATAAACATGACTAAAACAATGAAAGTCACCAAAATAACATCGCATGAGTAATAATAATCATATAAGAGTTTTTTTTAAAAAAAAAAAGAAAGAAAGCTAAATGGAAACCATCGATAAAAAAAAAAGCATAACCAGAATAATCGCAAAAACATATAGGTTAAAAAAATAAATAAATAAATAAATATAAAAGCTAACAAAGCCAAGAAAAATAGAAGATACGTAAGAAAGAC
>CANXYI010882480.1:0-13590 GCA_948208565.1 Hura crepitans
TATATCACTACGATTGCCTACTCATCATGAATAGAAGTGGGGATAACAAAGTACCACCTCACTTATACATCAATTTTAGAGATCATAGGCCTACAAGATGCCAAGAAACCTTCAATAGACCTCAGATATTACCTGAACAAGAAATCTCTTCAAGCAATAGCACAAACATCTCAAAGGTTTAAGTGAAGATGGTTTCAATTATTCCTAGTTCAAGCTCTCTAAACTCATGGATATTTTCTGCCATTTGAATGTGTGTTTATGGTTGTAATTTTTAGCCTCTTTTTGTTTTTTTCTCTTTCCTTTTCTTTTTTTTTTTGATGTAGAGAAGTATTTATGCTTTCTCTTTAGGTTTTCCCATTTTCGTCCAGAAAGGAGTCCCAATCTTTAAAGGATTTTGGCTTCTGGATTGAATAGGTAGGATTCTTCCTCCGGAGTGTTTTTTCCATCAATAAGTCCATGCAGACTTATCCGTACTAGTTCGCATGGACTAGGCTTTTTGGCATGCTAGTATGTGGGCTAGATCTTGGCCTATTCGTGTAGTTAGTCCGTGTATATATTGTTTAATAGGTCCATGCAGACTTACCTCTTGATGACTTTATGCTATGCTTGAGAGTTTGTGCCTGGCTATCATTATAGGTCAAGGGTGAGGTGTTTACAGTTGCCCCCACTTTGCTGCGTGCTGTGTATCAATAGTATATATCAAAGTATCTAAGTTAGGGATACTTACTTGTAGCTTCTTCTACTCATGCTATTACTGAGTAGACTTTAACATTAACTATGGATTAACTTATGAGGCATGAACTCAAAATAATGGATTGGCTTATGAGGCTGAACCCTGAATGATAGATTGGCTTACGAGGCTAAACCCTAAAATGATAGATTGAACTTGCCATTGTTCAAAGATTAGAGAATTGAAATCGATGTTGATTCAAATTTAGTGGATTGAACTCAGAGTTGATCCATGATCAGTGGATTGAACTCAAAGTCGATCCACAATTATGGATGGAGCTTATGGTTAATCCAAGTTTATAGATGGAGCTTGTGGTTGATCTAAGTTTATGGATGGAACTTCAAGTCGATCCTACAAAAAGAAAATGAAATTTTAGTTAAGTTGTGAAGAGAATAAGTTTGGCCTTTGAGAGGTGTTCCCCCATTTTATTTCTTTTAAATTTCTAGTAGTCAAAGTTCCGTGTGGAATTTATTGGTCATGGTTTGTGTGGACTGATATTGAAGTGAGTCCATGCGGACTCATTTTGCACTGGACTTCTCACGGACCAGGCGAGTTAAGGTTCGTGCGGACTTGATGGGGTGATGTTCATGCGGACTAATAGTGTGGAGGTCCGTGCAAACTTATCATGTCATAACTATAACGGTCTCTTTTTCCCCCTTATTTCTCATTTGTGTATTTTTCAATCTCTTTCTCTATAGTTTTGCTCTCCACCAGATGACTTTCTAATGGATTCTTATGTGGGCAGTGCTTCCCCTTCATCCTTTTCCAATAGTGAGGAAATGCCAATTGTGATTATCCTTTTGATGGGAACCAGATTGATGCCTTCTCCACCTCTATCAAAAGACATTTCCATGATGACTTCGATTAGCTTTGTACTGTCCATCATTGTTAACCGGCCTTGGAGTGCTACTCCCACGAATGGGGTGGTGTTTGGTGATTCGATCCCATCTTGGTGGATTTAGCGCACCATGCTTGCTCTAAAGTGTATCCTCAGGTATGCTTTCTATCTCCTGTGTGTTCCCTGACCATTTTAGTAAGATTTTCTTGTGTTTTCATGCTATGAAAATTCTCTAGTTCGATAAATCCGTGCGAACTAAGTAGGCTAGGGCATAATAGGTCTATGCAGACTTAAATCATTAGGATAGTTGGTTCATATGGATCGAGTTTTCAACTTTGCTTATAGAACTTATTATGTGATCATTCTGGATACTTTATCTTTTGAAGTCCATGCGGACTTGTTGTTGACTACATTATGTCCTTGCAAACTTGTGTTTAACTGTGTTTAACTTTGTTTATAGTCCATGAAGACTTCTATGTGTCATTGAATAAAGTTTGTGCGAACTAGTCTTGCCTACTTTTCCTTAGTCCGTGCAGACCTTTGTTTAAAATTGTAGTCCATGTGGGCTCTTATTGACTTCTACTTTATTTGTTATACAGATGTGCCTTAAGTGCAGGGGCACCTTGTCTAGACCCCAACAGTGGTATTCTACCATACCTATGGTGGTAAAGAATAGGGTTTAATTGACCGGCTTCTAAACCTTTCTGGATCACCTCATGGGTGAGAACTTCTGCTGTGATTTGTAGGCCTTGAGGGCACTGTTAGATAGGTGGATAGACACTACCTACACTTTCCATCTATGCTTTAGTGAGATGATGGTCACCCTATTCGATTGGGCTTTTATCATCGAAGCTCCCTACATAGGCCGCCTGATTGCCTTTGATGCCCACTACCATCACCCATCTTTGAGGCTATAAGAAGTGAAGGAACTGCTAGGTTTTGTCCCTTAAGATCGAGCTGAAAGTATTTGCTGCACGGACCTACAGGAGAGATAGGGAGAGGAGTCCCCCATGAGTTAGCTAGAGGTAGATTAGTACACCTACTACTTTGTCCTGTATTTAATGGGTACCACTCTGTTCACCAATGCCAACAGTACTGTGAGTTGGAGCTTCCTTTTGATCTTGAAGGAGGTCGACAAGATAGGCAACTAGAACTAGTGTTGTTCTTCTTTAGAATGGATGTTCCAGAGTCTGGACATAGTCGTGTGAACTAGGAAGAGCCACCACTTCATTCAAGGCTTCGTATCTAGTGTCTTGGTAAGTAATTCCTTTTTTATTTATTCGCTTTTCTTTAGAACTTCTTTGTGACCTTATTTCTTATTATTTCAGGTATGGGCTTATGAGCTCCATTTATTGGCTCACCCTTAGGAGCTGGATCTGCCTCGTTGCTCTCTAGTGATGGATAGATGGGTACGACCTACTTCTGGCCTATGGAATGTGGCCTCCTTGATGCAACATCGGTAATACCTTAGTTCTTGAGTCTAGACCGATGTGAGTATTTCTTGCCTATTAAGTTAAAAAATTTGTTCACACTTAATTAATGTTTAATTGTGTAGATTGATTTAGCTTGGTGGGTCTTTCCCATTGATGAACTACCTCTTTTCCTACGCTTCATTCAATGTTTGTCCTTCTGCCACCTTTTGTTAACTACTCTAGAGATATACTGTTGGTTTTTAGGAGAGAGAGTGATGAGTTGGCACTTGGGGCCTGATGTTCACCTCATTCCCTTAAACCCTCCTGACTCAATGCTGTTCAAGAGGTATATTGATGACCTTGAGTTTGTGCAAGGCATGATCGTGGGAATTCTAGGGGCCACATTAGTGGAGGATAGCAATGAGGGTTATGCTTCTTGGGCCTCGACTCATTTGCTCTCACAGGTGCCATATACATCGGGACCTCCTCCACCTCAGGTGCATTTCTTAATCCTTGATTCCTCTTTTGTGACATTTTTTAATGTTTATGTGATGGCCCGTCCTCCTCAAGGAAGTGGCCTCGGACTGCTCTTAGTTCTCCCTGCTCTTAGTTCTCACCTCCCTTTGCTCACGACGGAGTTCTGGGTTCATCTATCGGTCTAACCTCTTTGCCTGATGAGGTGATAGGGACCATGGTGAATGTCTCAGAGCTGAGCTACATACACTATGGCATTAACGGGGGGTTGTCTTCTGCTAGACTCTATATAGAGGAGAGCTGGCTAGTGGCGTTTGAGCCTGAGAACACCACACTGGTAAGGTTATTGGGTGTAACACTTATGTTTCTTGGGTCTTTTGTTCCTTATGCCTTATACTTCTTTCCTTTAATTAGGTGAAGAGGGTTCTCATAGAGAGGATTACCTAGGTAGTAGAGGCATTCAAGAGGGCCACGATCGATGAGACCCGAGTGCTTGCTGTAAGTGGCTTTCCTGTAATTATTAATTTTGTGCATGTTGTGTATCCTATGCATGTCATGTATGTTATGTATATTTCATAAGTGTGTAATGCATGTCATGTATGTTACATATGTATGTTATACATGTCATGTGTGTTACATATGTGTGTTATGCATGTCATGTGTGTCACATATGCATGTTATGCATGTCATGTGTGTGACATATGTGTGTTATACATGTCATCTGTGTTACATATGTATGTTAGATTGATCCTCCACTTTTCTTATAGAATGAGTTGTCGAGATGGTTTACTGCCCTACACGAGGCCCGGAGGAAAGTGAGAGGCTATAAGGTGGCCGAAAAGCTTATAATCTCCTTTGAGGATGAAGACACAGAGGAGGAGGATGACTTTAAGGAGTAGGCTAGGAGGCACCCCTTCTTTCTTTTCTTTTTTTTTTTTTCATTATGGTTGTTATGTGAGGAGTAGATTGTGAGGCCTCCCCTCTCTTTTAGTTGGGGACACGAATTGTCGCTTCCTGTTTCCAAACTTTTAAACTTTGTACATTTTAATTTTCCTTAAAGCACATTCACTTTCGAATTTTATTTGTCATGAATGTTTTATTTTCCCTTGTGCACTTGCATAAACTTGAGGTATTTTAGTTTGTGCAGACTTAAAAGACTCATTTTGGTCTAGGCAGACTTTGGTTAACTTAGTTTGGGCAGACATTACCTAAATGTGATCACGGACTTAGCATGGTAATGGTGCAGACATCTATCTCTTGGTCCCTATAGACTGTGATGCTATTTCTAGGTCCGTGTAGACTTCCTCACATGTTTTGGATTCATATTCCTAATAGGAAGATGGATGGAATTTCTGACTTATAAATACACCCTTTCTTGATCTTCTCATCCAATACTATTATCATGTCTTCTTTCTGCATGGATATGTCTAAGACTTTAGAATCAAAGGCTCTTAGGCTTCCCCCATTCTCACCCCTTTTTCTGCTCTCAGGTTTCTGAGGAAGGTTCAGATCGACCCTAATTTCTTAAATGCTGCAACGTGGCACTAGGACCCTATTTCCATGTTTTTGTCTTTGGTTGACAAGAGATTTGTCCAACCTTAGAAGAGTTTGCCACCATTTTAGAGTACAAAATTACTCCTACTACTTCTTTAGACTTGCCTTTCTTTGAGGACCGCTACCCTATGGATATTGTCCTTGCTTTGGATTTTTCTCTAGTTATGGCTCGTAAAATAGTGCTAGGGGTAGGCCCGATCTCTATATGAGCAATCCTAAACCATACTCATCAAATTCCCATTGACTCAATGGAATGGGCGAAGTATATCTTGTTATGGCTTTTCGAAAGTTGGCTCATCATTACCTCTCGTAATGAGTGTTGCAATTTCAAAATCCTTTACCTTCTAATTGTGACATACTCTGGCCATGATCCTTTTGGTGTTTTTTTTGGCTAAAACCATCTACAGTTTATATGGGCTAATGAAAGGAGACATTGATTTCATAACTAGGAGTCCATTTCTCTTATAGGTATGCATCATGGACTTTTACTTTATTGTGACCCTAATTTTTGCCTAGTATGCTTGTGATGGTTTTCACACTAGCGGGTCTGCCTAATTTTTGCTTAGGCAGTCTTTTATAGATTTTCCAACAGAACAACTCTTTTTTTTTTAGATTTGGTTGCAAGAGAAGCTAAAATTGCTCATTCCTCCACTTGAAAGTCTTTATGTGAAGTATGGCTTATGCCATCATTATGAGAGAAAGCTTATAATGGAGTGTAACTCCCTTGATCAATGGCTCTTATGGTTTGACATGGCAATCATAGTGCGATGGAGATGTCCTTGGTGGAAAATCAGCCATTTTACTCTCCCTTGCCATGCCAGTTGTGTTCCCTTGATCGAGTTAAGAAATGTAACCTTTTACATCCCCTCTTGCATTTTATGGCAGTTTGGTTTGGTACAAAGGATACCTACTAAGCTTCTGGGATTTGAAGGTGGCCTTTTGACTCATCACTTCCTGCGCTCTTTCCCTGACTTATGGTAACAACGCACCATCCTAAGGGACGTGCCTGATTATACAATCGATGCTGTTAATACAGATGAATATTAAAATAAGTGGATCTTAAGTAATGCTAAAGACAATAGATCGTTAGTGCTGAAAAGGAAGAATGAGGACAATGTTCCTAATTCTAAAAAGAAATAGTGTATGTAGAATTTAGTTAGTTGTATGGCCCCTTCCTAGATGGGAATTTGCATATCAATGATCAAGACCAAAGCATTTGTATGATCAATTGCATTTAAGACTAAGCCCCTTAATCTTAGTGAATGTATTAATTTCTATTGACAGTACTGTCATTACCAATCAACCTTAAAAAAGGTTTTCTTGATTGGACATTTTCTCTCTAATCCCTTAACTTTTGCATGAAGTGCCTTATTGGGTTTTCACCTTATCGGGGTGTCCTATCTTTTGCCTAAACTGCCCTATTTGGGTTTTTAGCTTAGTGGACTCTTTTTTTTAATGTAAGTACTTCTTTAGCCTATCTGCATTGATTGGTTCTGAGAATTCATTACCCTCCAAATCTGAGATCTTAATGCCCCTATGCTTGAGCATTTTCTTGACCATATAAAGACCTTCCCAATTGGGTTTGAACTTTCCCTTAGGATCTGATAGTAGCGGTCTGATTTGTTTGAGCACCAAATCAACTTCTCGTATGGTTTTAGGCTTGACTTTCTTATTGTAAGCGCTCACAATTCTCTTCTAGTATAATTGCATGTGATAGAGAGCTTTAAGTCATTTTTCATCAATCAACACCAACTGCTCATATCTACTTCTAGCCTATTCTGCTTTAAGCATGTTTGCTTCCAATATTACCCTTAATGAAGGTATTTCAACCTCAATTGGTAGTACTGCCTTTATGCCATATACCAGTGAATAAGGCGTAGCTTGGGTAGATGTCCTGACAGTTGTTTTGTATCCCCACAATGCAAACGGTAACATATATGCCTAATCCTTATAGGTGATAGTCAACTTTTGCAAAATTTTCTTGACATTTTTATTGGCAGCCTCTACCACTCCATTAGCTTGAGGTTGATACAGAGAAGACTTATGATGTTAAATTTTGTACTTCTTTAGAAGTTGTCTAGTTTCTCCTTGAAATTGTACCCCATTGTCTGAGATGATCTATTGTGGCAACCTATACCAATAGATAATATTTCTTTCAATAAAATTTCCCATCTGTCTTGCCCTTAATTTATTGAAAAACTCTGCTTTAATCCACTTCATGAAGTAATCCACTGCTACCACTATGAACTTATGCCCCCCGGCAGCTGATGGCCTTATTTCTCTAATTATATCGATTCCCCATATTGAAAATGGCCATAGAGATGACAAACTAGTCAGGTCATTAGGTGGCAAATGGCTCGAGTTCTCATATACCTAACATTTGTGGCACCTTTTCACAAAGTCATAACAGTTTGATTCCGTGGTCGACCAGTAATACCCCAATCTCATGATTTTCTTTACTAGATTCCTCTCATTCATGTGGGGACCGCATACCCCCTCGTGTACCTCCTCAAGTACTCTTTGGGATTCCATTTTGTCTATACATTTAAGTTGTATCCCGTTCACTTGCCTTTTAAACAACATACCTTGGAACGAGATAAATTGAGTGGATAACTTTTGGAAGGCCTTACTATCTTTTTTAGTTGTGTTTTCAGGGTATTGTCCCATTTCTAGATAGGTTTGGATATCATGATACCATGGTAATTCCTAATGAGGCAGCTCAATGATAGGGCTGACTATTCTGGTGTAGGTGGAAAACCTTGTTTTGCTGAAATACATCAGCTTAGGTAGATCTCTTTTCATAAGGTTTGACACTAACATCAAGGTGGCTAAAGCATCTGCAACTTGATTTTGTTCTCTTAGGATATGGTGAAAGGTGCATCGATTAAATCCTTCAGTGAGGTTTGTAAGTATTTTAACATACTTGCTTAGTCTCATCCTTGACTTCCTAATCACCCTTTACCTGTTAGATAACTAGCATTGAGTCTCCGTAGATGTCAAACACTTTTGCCCCCAGTTGATACAGAGTTTTGAGACCATAGATGTATGCCTCATATTCTGCCATGTTGTTGGTGGCTGAAAATTCTATTTTTCTTGCCAAGAACATCTGTTCACCTTTTGGACTATTGACCAGTACTCCGGCACCTATTCCTTTTTAGTTAATAGCCCCATTGAAAAATATTTTCCATCCTTCTTAGGATATTACCCCTAAGTGTTCATCTGGAAATTCATATTCCTCCTATATTTCTTCAATTAGGTATTGAGCTAGGAATTCGGCTACAGCCCGACCTTTAATGGTCTTTTTGGTAATATAGGAGATATCAAACTCTTAGAGCAGTAAGATCCAATATCCCATTTTTTCTAACAAGGATGGCACGGTTTGTAGATACCTAAGTGGGTCATGTTTTGCCACTGCCTCTACTTTGTAAGATTGAAAGTAGTGACATAGCTTTTTTGATGCCAAGATTACCCCCAAACATATTTTCTCTAATTTCGTGTACTTCTATTTGTATGGGAGCAGTTTCTTGCTTAGGTAATAAATCGTGCTTTCTATTCTAGCTTCATTTGCTTATGCAATCAGTGCTCCTATTGAGGACCCTTCCACTGCTAAGTACAGGATTAAGGGCTTACTAGGTTTTAGAGGTCTTAGAACTTGAGGGTTAATTAGATACTGCTTGATAAATTGGAAGGCTTTCTTGCAATCATTATTCCACTCCTTCGGTTGCCCTTTGCATACAAGTTGAATATAGGTTCACAAATTGCTATGAGTTTGGATATGAACCTGTTGATGTACTAAATTTTGCCCAGAAACCCCTTAACTTCTTTTTTTGATTGTGGTGTAGGCAAGATGGCTTTCACCTTGTCTGGGTCAACTTCAATCCCCCTTTTGCTTATTATGAATCCTAGCAACTTTCCCGACGTAACTCCAAGGACACACTTCGTAGGGTTAAGCCTCATGTTGAATTAGTCTAGCCTTTGGAGGAACTTTTCTAATACTTTGAAATGTCCTTCCTTTTCTGTGGACTTCACCATCATGTCATCTATGTAGACCTCGACTTTCCTATGCATCATGTCATGGAATAGCTTTGTGGCCATTCGTTGATAAGTGGTCCCACATTCTTTAACCTGAAAGGCATTACTTTGTAACAATATATACCCTATTATGTTATAAAGCTAGTCTTGCATTTGTCTATCAATTTTATTAAGATATGATTATATCCAGAGAACCCATCAACGAACGAGTACATAATGGCCATAGCTGCACTGTCTACCAATACATCTATATGTAGAAAGGGAAAGTCGTCCTTTAGACATGCCTTATTCAGGTCTTGATAATCTACGCATATCCTAACTATCCCATCCTTCTTGGGTACTGGTACTGTATTGGCGAGCCAATTGGGGAAGACAATTTCCTCGATGAACTTTGCCTCAAGCAACTTGACTACCTCCTCTTTTACTTTCTTTGCCCATTCAGGTCTCATTCTCCTGAGCTTTAGTCATACTAAAAGGGCATAATTATGCATCGGTATAGCATGCTCTACAATTTCTCTATCGATCCCCAGCATGTCATCATAATTCCAGGCAAAAATCCTTCCATATTTCTTTAGTAATCTCTCAAAATTTTCTCTTTCTTCGATAGTATTATCATAGGCAATTAATACATTTTTTGGTTGTTCATTGGTTTCAAGATTAAAATGATTAGTTTTAATGCAATTAATGTAGAAAATGCTTATGTAATGATCATTTGTAAACATATTACCATCAGGAGAAAGATCACAAAAATAAGCAAATTCATCATTCATCTTATTAGAAAGTAAATCATTTACCTCGAAGAGGTCACAAAGATATAATTCATCTATAAATAAGTTAGAATTTTCTAGCTCAGGCATATCCTCTAGGAGGGCAGAATAGACTTCTTTAGTAGCTGGTGGCTTTGGGAACACTTCCTCTATCCACTGAACTTGAGTAAGATGCCCTGATTCCTAATCCATAACATCAGTGAAAATTTCAAATCCAGGCTTGTAGTGTCCCTTTATTATGGTAGGTTCTGGGGTCCTATCATACTTGATACCCTTCTACTTCACAAAATAATCCTCCAACGAACTGCATTGTCTTGGGTTACCCTTTTTGCTCGAATCATAGCCCAGCCCCTTTGTATCCTGCTAGGTATATAGCTGCAGAGGTTCAGTGATACCTTACAAGTTTTTCCCTAAACTAGCTCTTAGAGAGAAGCCTATCCACTTCATTATTTTGGACACAGTTGGGTCCATGTAATTCTCATAAATCCCCATAACATGGAATCCATTAAAAGGTTGATTGGCAATAACTAGAGTGGATATAGCAGATCGACTTCAGTCTTTATGGTAACAATATTGCCTTCATGTGGGAACTTAATTATTTGATGCAGAGTTGAGGGAACTCCTCCTAGCTTGTAGAACCAAGATCTTCCGAATAGGTACATCAATAACTATGAACTCTACTTTATCAATGACTGGTCCTACTTACACCTTGACTATAAAAGACCCTTTAGCTTATCTTCTAGTGTCGTCATAGGCTTTTATAGTGATACTAGAGGGTAATAAGTCCTCTTTTTTGATCCCCAAACTAGCTAGGATCTTGGCAGGGCACACACAAAGGGAGGAGCCATCATCTACCATTACACAACTTATTTTCTTCCCGTTCACTTCGGCTTTGATAAAGAAGGGTCTATTATGCTCCCTTCCTTCTAAAGGCAAATCCATGTCTGAGAATGTAATGAGGCTAGTATTGCTCATTTTCATCACTTCTACAAGTTCATTCAGTGTGGTAGTTGTGGAAACAACAACTTGACCTAAGGCTTCAACCACTTTTAGCCTATGGTCTTTGGATGACATCAGCAAATCCCAGATGCTAATGTTAGCTTAAGTCTTTTTAAGTTACTTTAACACCTCCTCATACTTATCTATCTCAGGTTTGGGTTCTTTTTCTGGTAAGATCTGACCATTCTTTTTTACTCTCTCCTCTATTTCTCCCTCAACTTGTATTGGCTCTCTCTTACCCTCTTCGAAATCCCCATTAGAGGATTCATCCCAAAAATTCTTGCTCTCTCCAGCCTCACGGTCACACTCACTATCCTAGAAACCGATCATCAAGATTGATTCACTCACCCTCACTCTTACTTCTATAGCTAGGTTGGACCCATAGATTTCCCTAAGCACATACTCTTCGGGTAATCCAGATTTAAGGAGGCATATGGCGTGATGTTTTGGCAGCAGGTTTGATTAAGTTTTCAGGTCAAGAATTTATTTTGAATCGATAAGATCTTAGATGGCTCTCTTGAGGAGTTTGCAGTTATCTATAAGGTGTTCGATTCTCTAATGATAAGCATAATATTGATTGTGCTTATGATTGGGGGCTAATGGTCTATTGAATGGCTGGTGTGGAAGTGGCTATAGCTTCCCTTCTTTAGTGAGCTTCTTCAAACACCATGACAAGGATTTACCTAGATTTGAGTACTTACGGCCCTAAATTGCATAAACCTTAGCAGTTTTAGTGGAATTGCCAGAATTTCCACTTGCGAAAGTAGGATTATTGTTCGATCTCTTATAACCTTTATTCTGATATTTGGCTTTAAGGTTAATAGCAATATCTTTCAACTATTCCCAAGTAGTAATGCCTTTAGTGGTAAGCCTGTTGTTCATATAACTATTGGCATTTCTGATGACCATCTTGATCTGGTCAATATCTTTAGGCTTATTTCTCATCTTTAGGATCTTTTCCCTTTACCTCTGTAGATAGTCAGAAAAACTCTCATTGGGCTTTTGCTTAATCAGTTCCAGATCTTTCAAGGTGATTTCGATGCTAGCATTATTGGCATATTGCTTGTTAAATGCTCATGCTAACTCATTCTAGTCCTCCTTGACCCTTCTCTCTTGATAGTGGTACTAGTCAAGAGCCGAGCCTGTGAGAGACATGCTGAACAGGCTCACAATTTGCTCTTCTATTAGATGGGTGGCTCTCATGGCTACTATATATTGTTTTATATGAGTACAAGGATAAAAAGTTCCATCAAACTTGCTTAGATCAGGCATTTTGGACTTATGAGGCATCGAGTGATCTAGCCTTAAACTAATGTCATCCAGGTCAATATCTCTGCCCCTGATTACCAATCGGGACATGGCCTCCATTTTTTCATATAACTTTTTTAGCTGATCATTTTCAAGTGCCTTAGAAGGGGGCGTATCCTATTATAAGCCTTTACCACCTGTGGTATCTCATCATTAGATAACTAGTCATCCTTAGGCTCCTCTATTATATCTTTCTCCTTATTGGTGTTGAAAGTCTGCCCAACCTCTTATAGATTCTACATATGGGATAGAGCATTGGTAACTAGTGCCATCATTCTCCTTTCCATCTCGGCCATTACTTCCATACACATAGCCTTAGTCATGTACTGTTAGAAGACATGGTTCCTCGCTTAGGTTGTATAGGTGTTTCTATACCAATCCTACTGAGGCGCTTGCTTACTCTCTTCCATTGAGCAATAAGTGAAGGATCAATGGTGGTTGAATAAGGAAAAAGGGTTAGAAGTAATGCATGTACAGCATAAGATGTGAGATGTGAATGATGCATGATATGCAAATGCATGTTTGTGATGCAACAAAGATAAATACATGCAATAGTCTTTCCAACCTTATTACTCCTACACTCGTGGTCTTAGTCATTCTCCCTAGGTGGGCTTATCTAAGCATCATTGAGGGATGCATAGGTTCGAACATGGGCTTGATTAGGCCTAATAACCTCTTGTATTTAAAGTGCAAGTAAGAACGGTGACCTTAAGACATTTATATCTTATTTAATGTGAAATTAGGGTGGGCCTATCTCGGACAAAAAGGCACAATAGGCTTGCCCCCACTTTAAATAAGGCTAAATGTAATTACATCTATATAGCAATCATAAATGCAATCGCACACACTTAGGGTCATACAACCTAGGGCAAATTGCTAAGCTTGACTACATGGGCTCATGGTTTTGATCGAAAGGCTTATCAGCTCCCACAAGTAGAGGTCCCTCCTAATAAGTCTTTCCAATCAAGGATAATAGCAATGATTAGTTCATCTTTTCACATACTCGAAGGTACGAGGCTTGCGAGTGATAGATATGCTAACACTTCTCCATTCTTGAATGAAAAATGGAGTCATGGTTCACAACACCATCTAGGGTAAAAGGGACACTGTTAATAAGAAGTATAATACATGAGACTGATAAAAATTAGAATATTTGGATGACATATTATTTAGGCACTTTCAGATTAAAATTTCTCAGTCCTTTGTGGAGTTGCCACTGTAGAGATTATGATATTTTTACCAGGGACGAGAGTGGTTAATGGAGCCACCACCTAGCCTCTACACTAGGACCTCTGATCTTTTGTACCGAAAAGGTTCAAAATTTCAGACCTTATTCATGCCCTTATAATATGTTGTCCATGTATATTGTAACATTTATCATTCCCTTATCAATCAAGCATGCATCATTCTTAATTTAAATTGTACCACTTTTTCATGTAAGGAGGTAAATTACAATATTTACAAATTATAATACAT
>CANXYI010882555.1:0-11951 GCA_948208565.1 Hura crepitans
TTTCTATTTCTTAACAACATCCAACCCATAGTTTATCCCTAAATGCCATAACATGCACATTAATCACCATTAACACATAATAATGCTCATATACACCTATTGGCTAACTATTCAAATCCCACTAAACTTAACTATTTTCACCAGTTAACCATGTAAGTCACCTTTTTATGGAATTTTATGCTACCATACCTTACTTTCATTACTTTGCTAAGCTAATTCACATGCTTAGTACCTTTATAACCAAGGAAAGGAGTTGTTGAAAATTAAGGGCATGATGTAAATGAGGGAATTCACTTACTTGGGAAGGGAACACACTGAATGCTCCAATTACACCTATTGCCTAGCCATTCCATAGTAGCTTTCTTTCCACTTCATGGACTTCAATTTGCCATCCAATTGCCATAAACACCTCACACATAGAATCATATAAGTGTTAGGCATGATCTAGCATAAAATGGTGGCCAAAAAACCTAAAAAATGGTGGAGGAATAGCCATGAACTCACCTAAGGTTTAGCATTCTGGGTTGTCTGAACTAGTAACCTTTGATGAATTTTATCTCCCAATTGAGAAGTTCTTTTTGCCTAATTCCTTTTCACCATGGTGCCTAATAGTCAAGGATGAATTTAGCAATTACAGTCACCATTTTTGGTGAAGAAATGAGAAAGATATGCCCAATAAACCTTCTCTCTAGCATCGGTAATAGCAGGAAAGCGAGAAAGAAAATTTCCCTTCATTCTAAGTGGAAATCCACATGTATAATGGGTTTTGACACTTGGCAAGCTTCCTTAGACACTTGGCATGGTGTGGGTCCCATTTTGACATGACAAGGGTGGTCCCAACACTTCTTGAAAATCTCAAAATCATCCCGATTTTTTGTCAAACTTTGAAAATTCATAGTAATTCACTCGAACCTCCAAAAAATTTTGCCATTCATTTTAAAATTCATATGCTAATCCCCTATACTAGCTCATAAGTTTTTGTGGCCAAATTCCATAGATAGGGCAATTTTTAGACTACCTCGATTTATATGTCAACCTAAAAAATTACGAGAATTTACAAATGACCTCTAGTATCAAAAATTCTTTCACTAGTAGACTCAATGTAATTTTTGAGCTTTAGGGTCCACTATTTTCGAGTTCGTCCGGGCACATCCCAGGTCAATCCTAGGTTGAAAAATTTTTATTGCACTAAGGGGTAGCTTTACTGTCTGAAATGAATTATTGGTTTTGCAAAATTTTTAAATTTTGCTCTGTTCTTCAAATTAAAGCCCCTTAAAGTTTCATGACCAGTGTCGTTGCCTTGATTTATGTGCACATGACCTGACACTCCTAGCACACCTTTTGAACCTAGTGGCACTATTAACGGAGTCTCAAAAATACGGGTATTACATTTCTTCCCTTCTTAAGCAAAATATCATCCTAGAAATTACCTAAAGCAAATAAGAAGGATACTGAGCTCTCATCTACATGTTTGGCTCCTAGGTAACTTTCTCTATACTTGACACCTCTATAACACTATAATAGTGGTATAGACTCATTCCTTAACTATGTTGTTTCATGAGTCATACTCTATATCGATTTCTCTTCATAACTCAAATCTAGCTATACTTCTATATCTTTTATTGGGATCACATATAAAGGATCTGATCTATACCTCATGAGCATAGAAACATGGAAAACATAATGTATTTGTCGTAGCTCAAGTGGTAGTACAAGCCTATATGCTAGAGGTCCGACCCTAATTATACTTTCATAGGGTCCTATGAACTTGTGACCCAATTTCCTTTTTTCCTAGACCTCTACACCTTTTTCCTTATAGAAACCTCTAGAAATACTTTTTCCCCCACTATATATTCAATATCTCTCTCTAACTCCACTCTAACATGAATAAGTCTTGCATCGTCTACCATACAATGTCTCATATGGGTTTATCCCCAAACTAAACTGCTATCATAGGCAATCTCTGCCAAGATGAGTATAGATCCCAATTACCCATAAACTTATTAATACCATCTCATAATATATTATAAAATATCTGTTTCACCCTCTCTGACTGTCCATCAAACTGAGGATGAAAAACTTTGTTATAAGGGAGGTTGGTGCTTAAAGCTGCCTGTAGCTTCTTCCAAAATCTAGAAGTAAAGCAAAGATACTTGTCAAAAATGATACTCACTGGCATATGAAGACATTTGGCTATCTCATCTAGGTATAGTCTAGCCAATCTCCTGAAGGACTACTCTATCTTAACCAAGTAACTTGAACTATCTTTGTCAATCTATCCATAATGATCCATATAACATTGCATTTACTTTTAGCCAAAAGTAAACCCATTACAAAATTTAGGGTTAGCTTTTCTAATTTTCACTCTAATACTACTATAGGATACAATAATCCAAGAGGAACTTGATGCTCAGCTTCCACTTGCTGGCACATCAAACACTTGAAATTATATTCTATCATATTAGGCTATCAATAATAAAATTTCCAAGCTCAATTTTTCTTCCTCAAATGTATGAAATAAGGGGCCTCATATGTCTCCTTAAACATCTACAACCCTAGGTCCTTTGTACAAGATACGCACAACTAATTTTGATGACACGACTATTCACTTTCTATCAACTTAGACCTTATGGTCTTCACCTTTTATGCCTTGTTTACCATCTAAGCTAACTGTTCCTTTCCATTTATTTTCCCTTCATCTGTTGTCAATCATCTTGGTTTATCTGTAACCTAGCCAGCACAACATTTCTTGAAGTGTACTGTAACTATCATTCATGTTTTTTGAGATTATCATAAATTTCTTATACTTAGCATCAACTATCACATTGGTTTTCCCTAGTTGGTAGTCAATCATGCTACCACAATCCTTCATCAACTCTAACCAACTTCGTTATCTTAGGTTTAACTCTTCCTGAGTAAGGAGATATTTCATTCTCTTATGATCTGTGTATATATGCAGCACTTCTCTTCATACTGATGGTGCCTTTATAAGTTTTAGAACAACCATAATGACAACCATACTGATGGTGCCTTATAAGTTTTAGAACAACCATAATGATAATTCCTCTTTCATGGCTTCAACTATCTTGAAGCATAAGCCACTACCTTTCCATCCAATATTAACAACTAACAAGCAATTCAATGAAGCATCACTACACACACTAAAGTCCATACCCTGTTTAAGTTGAATCATGATAGGGACCTCTGCCAACATCTTTTTTAGTTGCTTAAAACAAGTTTGAAAATTATCATTCCATTTATAACTCACATTCTTTCTAATCTATTTGATCAAAGAAGTGACAATAATGGAGAACCCTCTTATAAGCCTTTTGTAAAAAGAACAACTAAAGTAAGAAAATTTCTCACCTTAGTTACATTCCTAAGTGGTTCCTTTTTTAGTACTACGTTTACTTTCCTAGAATTAACTCTGATTCTTTCTATAAAGACCATGTGACCCAAAAAAGGAACTCCACTTAGCCAAACTTATACTTATTAAGCTTAACACATAACTGTCTCTCTTTTAGGGTTTGTAACATAACCCTCAAGTGCTATTCATAATCATTCTAGTTCCTATAGTCCACTAGAAGACCATTTATAAACACCACCACCACTTATCTACATAAGATTGGAAGGTTCTGTTCATTGAATTCCATAAAAATTGTTGGGGTATTAGTGCATCCTAATGGCATCCACAAGAATTCAAAGTGCTCACACTAGGTTCTAAAGACAATTTTAGAAGATATACCAACCATTCTCAAATGATCATAGAGATCAAACATCCGAATAGGGAATGCTTATTCTTCATAATCACTCAGTTCAGCTACCTATAAAGCAATGTATACTATCTTTATTCCTTAAAAGACAACATAGGCACTCCCAAAAGAGTTATATCAGGTCGGATGAAACCCTTATCTAATAGTTCTTACAGCTGCACCCTTAGTTCCTTTTAAATCAATAGACATTATTCTAGAATGAGCAAAAAGTACTGGAGCAATATCAGGGTACACCTCCATTTCAAAATCCAGTTTTCTCTAAGGTGATAGGCCTGGTAGCTCATTAGGAATACATAAAAAAAACTCAGATACTACTAGGATACATAGCATATTAGGGTTAAAAGCAATCAGATCAATGGCATAGGCCAACACATGCCTTACCCCTTCTGAAGGAGTTGTTATATTTTAATAACAAAGACAAAATTGTCCATAAGGTTCTTCTCACCATCCACTATCAATTTCAGCCCTTTTATAATCTAGAGAATCAACTTTTTATATCAACAATCAGTCATAGCCTGATACTTAGTAAGTTAATCCATCCTAGGATTACATCAAATCATGGATATGCAATTCAATCAAATCAACAGACATCTATGCCTCTGAGTTACCAGAGGGTATCTTTTATGCACCCTATTCATGATCACACATTGTCTCATAGGGTTACTAACTCTAATGTCTGCATCAACATGCTCAGGCTCTATCTAATTATTCTATGCTTATGCAGTACATATATATGAGGGCATTAAAACAAGTTCTATCAAAGTTAAGACTGTAACATTAGAAAAGCAAAATACTAGTTATACCTTCTGGTGATATAGCCTCTTCTCTAGCTATCATAGCACACTGCCTGGCTAAAGCATAAGCCTTAATTCTAATACCCTAACTAGCATCAAATTGCTCTCCTTTAGTCTACTTGTAACCCCTTCTGTGGGGTGTAATATTAGGTATCTATGCCTAAGCACCCTCTACCTGCCCTAAGGATATTCTCTCTGTAGTGGTCTCTAACAACACAATGGAGACATTCTTCTCACTTACCTTCTCTGCACTACCCCTAACGCCTCTTTTGAGGAAAGCCACACATGGGAGGACCACTCCTGTTACCCCCTATATAAGGAGTACTATCGATCTAAGAAGGCAATAGAGGTCTACTAGTAGGAGCCTACCCAGACCCATAAGTCTATGTCTATATCCTTAACCTTACATTCAGTCTTGTCAAGAATTTTTTACATTCTTTACACATCATTAAAAATAATCTCCTCAGCAAACTTCAGGAATTTGGTAAGATCCCTTTATATACTACTTCCTAATATACCAAGATAGGGATTACTCCTACCTGCTATCAATCAGTCACTTGTAACTCTAGCTGTTGAGTAGCATTACTAGTTTTAGGTGCTGATACATAACCTGATCTCTATATAACTATGCTTACAAAACCACTTGTATCCTTGGCCCCTCCTTTAGGTACCTTGATCAGTCATTTCTATTTTACAAAAGACTTTTCCTTTTCAGCATCGGGCAGTGTAATAGTTTAGAGGAATTTAAACATAGACATTTCCACTCATGTACTTAGCCTAAGAACATTAATCTATGATCTGATACCACAAAATGTGACACCCCCTACTAGATTCCCAAAGAAACCCAATAAGCAGTGCACTTCCCGGCAAAGTCACCCATCCTAAAATTTCTCTCATGTTTATTCATTTCACTTTAACTCATAATACCCTAGACAATGCTATATGATTTCAAATTCATTCAGGTCAGTTCTTACAATTCACATAAGTTCATATTATCAAGATTTAGCCATTACAAAAAGAATTTAACACAATTTGGTGTTATCTAAAAATCTAACAGCACAATGGCTGCCCTGGTCACTATACAAAATTCAAATCCACTTATCAACACTTTAATATCATATATCACATCTCTTAGAACCTTTTGGTCCCCTAGTTATCATCCTATCAACATCATCTAACATACAGCAATCACAAGCCTCAGGCCACAGTAAAATATACAGAGCCTCAGGCTCATAAGCATCCATATAGATCACATAAACATAAGAGAAGTCATTACAAGAATAATTACAGAACAACTAATTTTATACAGATACTACCCTGTGTCCCTTATATATATCACACCTATATCCCATCTAAGTACATAGAGTGCAAATTCTACTCATTATACATGAACAACCTTTTATACATGACCTTTGAACTCCGATGCATGCTTTATGAGGTGATAACCCTATTCTCAGTGCCTGTACATCGAAATAGATATATTGAGTATAAAAATACTCAATGGTGAATTTAAACATTAAAAACATGTCCAGTAGTTAATCCATACATAAAACCTCTATTTTATCTTATACAGATGGATCAAGTTTAATTTACAGTGCTATCACACAAAATTATCATTTTACCCTAAAGGTGTTTCTATCTATAGTTATCTAATTACTTATCACAAAAGCATGTCAATTATGTACTTGGTCATTATTAGCCATTTAATGTTGAAACTATACCATTTAAGACTTTATTTATTACGAATGGAAAATTACTAAAATACCCATGTGTCATAAATCACAATCATATGTGGGTTATTAACTTTGTTGAATTATTTTAGTTGGCCCAACTTAGAAGATATCATTGATAGACACTAGATCTAGAGGGAAAATAAACTGGTGTAGTGGTCCCCATTATAGACCTATGCTGCTGCACCGACATATGTACAATAATGGAGATTAGCTCGTAGCCTCTCTAAACACAAATAAATAACATATGTGTGACATAATGGAGATTAGCTCGTATGTCTCTTTAGCCATAAATAATCATCATCAATTGCATGACATAATAGAGATCAGCTCGTAGGCCTCCTTAGCCACAAATAATCATCATCAACTGTGTGACATAATAGAGATCAGCCCATAGGCCTCCCCACCCATAAATAATTATCATCAACTATGTGACATAATAGAGATTAGCACGTAGGTGTCCCCAGCCACAATGAACATCATTTCCTGAAGATCACACAAATAGCAACTGCTAAATCCTTAAGTTAACTGGTCAACCCATCCAGTAGGTGTGTAACTAATGGGCCAAATAGGTCATTTTAGGTTTATTTATTGACTAATAGTGTTCTTATAATATTTAAGTCATAAATATAGATAGTTATAAATTTTATTACACAGTTTATTTTTCAGCCAATCTAGTATAGCCACATTTTAGCTCTATCAAGTAAAAACCCAAAATTAATATTAAGTTCTGTCATTACCAATGTACAAGGTTTAATATGTTATAATTTATCATAGCATTATTTCTTTTGAAATTAACACTTTCTGTCCAGTGACATTTTTGGTTCAGGTAATGGTCAACTGGACAGTTATAAGTCATTTTGGCCACTTTTCAAGACATATTTCTAAGACTATTTTAAGTCTAATTTCAGCACAATTTTTAACATCTTATTAAGCACATTCATAGGCCAAAAGCCAATGATATCTAGGCCACTTCCAAGGCCAAACAATAGGAACAATTGCCAATCATTCTTATATACCAAATCTCACCCCAAAGGCATAAGTTTATGTTCATATCTCATAATTCATTTCAAGTCACTTTTTAAGTAATTATTCTAAGTTATTGCCATATGTTTTAGTTTAACCTTTTTAATCATTTAAAGATACATTCTCAAGTTTATTTCAAGTATCATCATGCCAAATGCATTGTTCCATTCAAGGTCCTTATAAGCCAATTCAAACTATCACACCATACTAGCCATTATAGGCACGAGAATTAAGTGTACAAGTCATTCTTGAACCATAGCCCTTAAAGGCAAATTTTCAGTCAATTTACATACTAGATTTCAAGCTAACTTTTTAGGTCAGGTTAAAGCCATTTTCAAGTAGTTTTCTCACTACCTATCATCCCATTTTGAAATACACTTTAACTATTTTATGCCAAAGTATCATGCATTCCCTATACATTATATCATAACATTAATAGACATAAGGCCTTTACATAGGTTATACTTACTACACCTTTCCAATGGCTTCCATACCTCTCGGCCACTAAGGGATTTATTGCATTTACAAGCATTTTTACATCCTTTATCATACATATATCTTACTCATTACCATGCTAGCATATACACACATATATATACTTTATACTATACATGCCATGCCATCATACAAGCCATACGTATCTCGGCCATAGTGGAATCATAACATATTCATGCATATATCCCTCTTCTCATATAACATATCATTAATTCATGCATCAAGCACCACATAGGACCATTAAAACCAATCATACACATTACCAAGTTGATATAGCTCTCGACTATTGCATGTACACATTCTAGGCCATACATGCACTTTGCTATCAATTTTACACACATTTCTATTTCTTAACAACATCCAAACCATAGTTCATCCCTAAATGCCATAAGACACATATTAATCACCATTAACACACAACAATCTTCATATACACCTTTCAGCCAACTATGCAAATCCCACCAAACTTAACTATTTTCACCAATTAGCCATGTAAGTCACCTTCTATGGAATTTCATGATATCATACCTTACTTTTATCACTTTGCTAAGCTAATTCACATGCTTAATACCTTCACAACCAAGAAAAGGAGCTGCTAAAAATTAAGGGCATGATGTAAATAAAGGAATTCACTAACTTGGTAAGGGAACACACTTCAAGCCCCAATTACACCTACTGCCTATCCTTTCCACGGTAGCTTTCCTTCCTCTTTGTGTGGACTTTATTTGCCATCCAATTGCCACAAAAATCACACACACACAATCACACATATGTTAGGCATGATCTAGCATCAAATGGTAGCCAAAAAACCCATGAAATAGAGGAGGAACATCTATGAACTCACCTAAGGGTTAGCATTTTAGACTGTCTGAACCAGTAACATTTTATGAATTTTATCTCCCAATTGAGAAGACCTTTTTGCCTAATTCTTTTTCCTCTTAGTGCCTAACAGACAAAGCTAAATTTAGCAATTGGTGTCACCATTTTTGGTGAAGAAATGAGAATGATAGCATCGACAATAGCAAGAAAGGGAGGAAGAAATTTTCCCTTCATTCCAAGTGGAAATCCACATGTCTAATAGGTTTTGCCACTTGGCAAGCTTCCTTGGACACTTGGCATTGTGTGGGTCCCATTTTGACATGACAAGGGTGGTCCTGACATTTCTCAAAAATTCGAAAACCATTATAGTTTGTTAGCAAACTTTAAAAATTCGCAGTAATTCAGTCGCACCTTAAAAAATTATGCTATTCATTTCAAAATTTATATTGTAATCCCATCTACTAGCTCATAAGTTTTCATGACCAAATTTTATTGATAGGGCAATTTTTATACAGTTTTAATTTGCATGCCAACCTAAAAAATTATGAGAATTTGCAAACAACCTCTGATTTCAAAAATTCTTTCACTAGTGGACTCAGTGTAATTTTTGAGCTTTAGGGTTTACCATTTTTTGGTCTCTCTAGGCACATCTTGGGTTGATCCCGGCTCAAAAAATTTTTATTAGATCGAGGGGTTGCTTACAATTTGAAATGAATTATTGGTTTTGTTAAATTTTTAAATTTTGCTCTATTCATCAAATTAAAGTCCTTCAAAGTTTCATGACCAATGTCACTACCTTAGTTTACATGCACGTGACCCAACACCCTAGGCACACCTCTTAAACCCAGTGGCACTATTCACAGAGCCTCAGAAACAAAAGCATTATAGTGTTGATCTAAGTAAGATTGAGGTAGTCATGGAGTGGAAGCCACCTAAGAACACTATAGAGATTAGGAGTTTCCTTGGGTTGGCAAGGTATTATAGATGGTTTGTTAAGGGTTTCTCTTTGATAGTAGCACCTATGAATTTCCTATTAAGGATGGATGTTATGTTTGTCTACGATGATAGATGTCAAGAGAGTTTTGACAAGCTTAAGGCATTGTTAATAGAAGCACCGATTCTTGTTCAACCAATTTTTGGGAAGGACTTCACCATCTACAGTGATGCATCTCATAATGGGTTGGGTTGTGTTCTATTGTAAGATGACAAGGATGTTGCTTATGCATTGAGGTAGTTTAAGTGACATAAAAAGAACTACCCAACTCATGATCTAGAGCTTGCAGCTATTGTATTTTTTATAAAGATTTAGAGACATTATCTATGTAGAGAGAAAAGCTATGTTTACTTTAATCATAAGAGTTTGAAGTATCTTTTGACACAGTAGTAGTTAAACTTAAGGTAGAGGAGATAGATAGAATTTTTAAAAGATTATGACTATTTAATTGATTATCATCTTAGAAAGGCCAATGTAGTGGCTGATATGCTTAGTAGGAAATTCATAATAGCCATGAGAGCCTTGAATGTTAGATTATAGCTTATGGGTGATGATGCTTTATTGGCAGAGATGTAAGTGAAGCTTAGTTTGCTATAGTAGGCCAAGGATTATCAGAGAGATGATCATAGGCTAATGAGTGTGATAAGTGCTATCCAAGAGTAGAAGCCTACCGAGTATTAAATCAAGAGTGATGGTTGCCTATATTACAAAGATAGATTATGTGTACCAGATATGGAAGAGCTGAAGATGCAAATTTTGTAAAAAGCTTATACTATTCTTTATGTTATACATCCTTGTATCATAAAGATGTATTCGGATTTGAAGATGTCTTATTGGTGGCCAAGTATGAAGAAAGATGTATCAGAGTATATGACTAAGTGCATTACTTATCAATAGGTAAAGGCAAACATTAAGTTCCATTTGGATTGCTTCATTTTATAGCAATTCTAGAATGGAAATAAGATAGAGTTACTATGGATTTTGTTGTTGGGTTGCCTATGACTTTGAGTAGATACAATTTAGTATAGGCTGTGGTAAATCATTTGACCAAGACTGCTCATTCTATACTAATGAGGATGGACTACTTTTTAGAGAAGTTTGTTAAACCATAAATTTATGAGATTATTAGGTTGTATAGAGTGCCATCATCCATCATATCGAATCTGGACCCCAAGTTTACATCGAGGTTTTAGAAAAGCCTTTACAATGCCTTAGGTAATCAATTGAGTTTTAGTGCAACATTTCATCTGCAGACTATTGAACAATCAAAAAGAGTGATTCAAGTAATCCTTTGATACTTGAGTGATATTACATTAAGTAGTATATGATATTATGCTTATATTAAAGCATGGTTATTAAGTGCTTGAGGACATATTGAGGAGTTATGCCATCAATTTCAAAGGTAGATGGGATTGCTTTCTATCATTGGCAGAGTTTGCTTATAATAATAGCCATCAAGCTAGTTTAGGTATGGCTCCTTACAAAACATTTCTTTTGACAAATAGAAGTCGTATGATGTTCAGAAGAGAAAGGATATTCAGTATAAGGTAAGAGATAGAGTGTTTCATAAGGTTTCACCTTAGAAAAAGGTTATAAATTTTAGAAAGAAGGGAAAATTGAGTCCTAGGTTTATTAGGCCATACAAACTAATAGAACTTGTAGGGCCAGTAGCCTACAAACTAGCTTTGCCTCCTAAACTTTTATAGATTCATGATGTCTTCCATATGTCCATGCTTAAGAGATACTGATCGGATCCTACACATGTGCTATCAGTGGAAGAAGTAGAGATTTTTCCAGCTTTATCTCATGAAGAAGAACTTATGAAAATCTCGGACAAAAAGGTGAAAGAGCTTCGGAACAAGTCAGTACCACTAGTGAAAGTTCATTTGAAGTGCTTTAGGATAGAGGAGGCTACTTAAGAAATAGAAGCTCAAATAGGAGAACAACATCCTCAGTTGTTTGAGCTAAACAATGTCAAGGATGACATTTCTTTTAAGAAATGTAATGTTAAAAAATCCTAGTGCTATGAATAGTACTTCCTAAGATGTGAATAGTGTTTTTTAAGGCCGAGGGTACTAATTCTACTGAGTGGAATTATTAAGTATAATATAATTTTAGGTGAAAATTGAAGTAAAAAAAAAGTACTTTAGGTGCTTAAAAATGACAATTAAATTTTACGGTAGTGTCACAGGAGTAGTGAACTAATTTTAACTAAACTGTAAAATATTCAAAAATTTGCTCATAAAATTTCGAGATTAATACAACTTAAGTATCAAAAATTTTAATTAGCCTATTGGCACTAGAATTGGAATTTTTGGAG
>CANXYI010882662.1:0-12513 GCA_948208565.1 Hura crepitans
TATAAATCAATGCTTTAATACGTACATTTTTATTCAAATATGAACTCGTAATTAAATTTATTCCAATTTAAAATATTTACTCACTAAAATTATATATAATAAATACTTCGCATATTTGATTATATTTGTGTAGCATTAAAATAAATGCGTTTAAATAATATGAAACAATTAAATTAATAGCTATCAATTACAGCTTTTACTTAACTATACATTCTACTTATTTTTAAATACATGTGTATTGTTTACATACACCGTTTAATTATATTAATGATTTTAATATTATGTAAATTATGCGTGATTTTAGTAAATATGCATCAAATTAAAGTAGATTTTGCTTTGTGGGAGTTGAAATTTTGCAAAAAGTAAAATAAAAAGGGAGTGATTGGTAACGAGGGGGGGCCAATTCTGATCTTGAAGATCTGAAGAAAGGAGAAGGTGGGGTTCCTCCATGGAATGTATGAATGTTATCATACAGGGACACAAGACAAATCCGAAGGGAGAAAAGAGGAAAGGAACAGCCATTCTCTATTTCTGACTTGTCCAGTTTGCTGGGCCAGTTTTAGTATTACATACATTATAGAGAAGTGTTGTACTTCACTCCTCTCCTAGACTTCAAAAGTAATATTTTGACGGAAAATCGAATCGATAGCTACAAAATATATTAAAATTTATTATTTATTTATATAAAATAAAGTAAATAGAATTTTGGACAATTAATTATAAATTATGTGTATCTCAGAATTTGATAGCATTGCATATTTATCATGATTAGAATATTTTATTCAAGTCAAGTAAATTGTCGAATTAAATTAACTTTCAATCAATTAAATTTATCAAATTAAATTGTTTTTATATTCGAATAAAGTTATCAAATTAAATGTTTTTTGAAAGAAATAATCGCATTTTGCCATTTTGGTATAATTAATAAAAAAAAGTAATGATTTTTTTATGGCTATATATATATATATATATGAAATTAAACTTTAATATTTGTATTGTTTGCTAAAATAATCACATTAAGAGTTTATAATGAAATAAAAAACTATTATAAACATAAATAATTTAATGAAATAATTTGATAGAAAGCAAACTTAATTGTAATTGTAGTTCAATTGAATTTGTGTTTATTTGACTTGAAATAGTTGATTTGGACACCAAGTTAAATGGAAATTGATTCCATTATTTAAAAAGTCAATGTAAAATAAACTTCTTCTTCTCATGTTGATATAGACTAATAAATTTTATAATATTTTATTTAAAAAATTAAAAATACAGACTAAAAAAATATAAAAGATAGAGATAATTTGTATATATATGAAATTTTTAGTATAATTATTTCATAAATTTAGATTTAACATTTGAATTCACAATTAAGTATATTCTAAGTATATAACAAAATAAATATTTAGTATTCAAATTTACAATTAATCATAACTAAAAAAGCATATGACATTAAAAAAAAGAATAATCAAAATATATTTCTAATAAATGAAAAAAAGAATAATTTTAATTAAAACTCTTAGCAAAATAATTCACTCTTCCTCGATTTTGAAGTATGAGTCAATTAATGAAATTTTTATATTAGCTAGAAAGAATTGTATTTTTATTAATTATAGGAATCATATTAAAATGTAAATAGATGTTTAATTATATTATATAGCTATCTAAAAGTTATTTTAAAAATTATAAAAAAAAATGCTCCACTTCATAATTTATGGCAAATCTGTTAAAAGAATAAAAGATGAATTTCATTCAATTTAAAAACTTAAAAAACAAAATAATGATCAGTACCTTTTTATTTGGCTTCTTGGTGAGTTTCTATGGGTATTTTTTTTGGGTCTATCTCCGTTACAAATAAATAAGTATCCTGTTCAGTTTTGAACTCTTAAATTTCGAATCATATAAGATTATTATTGTTATAAATATAATTAATATATAAGGTTATTATTATTTAAAAAAAGATTCACTCTATATATAGTATAGAAGATAGATAGATATAAAAATATGGATAAATAGATAACATTAAATTTTTTAAAAGTGAATGAAGGATTTATTTATTTTAAAAAAAATCCAAAACCACATTATAGATTAAATTAAAAAATAAATAATAATTAAATATAAATTGATAATTAACTAGATAATTAATAACTTTTATGAAAATTTTATTATATCTGCATGTATTATAATTTAGAAATGGATGCTAAAAATGAATTTTATCAAGGACTCTTTTCTTCAATGCTAAAAGAAAGTATAAAACAAATCATTATATTATTCGAAATTCACTTTATTCTCTTTGATTTTCTTAATAATTAATTATATTTTAAATTGAATTAAAAAAATGATCTTAAATGGTAATATGTTTTGAATATTCAAAAATAATTTTTGACTTAAATTTTAAAAGCTAAATTGATCTATAGATTTGCCTAAAATATTATTAATATAAAGGTAAATTTTAAAAGTTATACCATTCTATTGATATTCCTCAAAATTGAAATTTTTTAACATAAAGGTTAAACTTGTGCCGTATCATAGACACACTTAAATTTAAACCAGCAAATTTTTTTATAATGAATAAATCTGCAAATTTTTGAGTGTAATCTATTCAATTTTTTTTTATTAGTGCTAATTCCGAATCATTAACTTATAGTAGATTTGATAAAGTTAAAATTGACAAATTTAAAATTAATATATGTACGTTTAAAAAAATCTATTTCCATTTATACAAAAATATGTTAATATCAGATAATAATAAACTTCAAAAAGTGAGATATTATAAAACAATTATTAAGTGAATTTCATACCCATAGGATTAAGGTATATTTTTTTAGTAATACAACTCACTTTGATATTGTAATATTATTTTGGTTTAAAATTAATTTGAGCACATATTAACATGTTAGACATTTTAAAAATGATAAAATAAAAAAATTTAAAAGACCCCAAAAGTTTTTTTTTTTTAAAAAAAAGCCCTTCTGTTACAAGTGATAATTTTTGCCCCCAACTCAATTTCTATAAAAAATTATACACCATCAACATATTTAAAAATAAATAATGAAAAAAATATATGCAAAATTAAAAAAAATAATAAATAAATTACAAATACAATAAACTGTAGAAAAAGAAGAGAAGGGGTTTGAATCAACTGCCTACCGGTGTATTGCGGATTGAAACAAGGCCCCAACAATTCATGTAAATATTCATTTATCCAACTATTCTTACTTTTCGGCATATGATTCGTTGAATATATCAAATTAATAATCAGAGATTGAACATCCATTTATCTATACACATTGCAACTTGTTCATACATGAAAATGTCAAAAACAATAAATTTAAAATGGTGTACAGATGAAGGAATTGGGCTATTACTGGAAGTAATATCCTATAAAAGCTACTCAATGCTGGGCCTTTCCAAACGAGGGTTTCCCGGTGGGGCTTCCAAATTTATTAGCCAGCCCCAGCAAATTCTAAATCCAGAATTTCTAAGGAGATGAAGCTTATTTCCTCTATTGCTTATTCATTTTACTTTCAAATTCAACTCGGTTTTAGCATCCCATTGGAGTATTATTCATTGGCTTGGAGACGCAAGTGTGGCAGTTAGTTATTTATGCCTCTTGAAAGAAAAGCAAGAAAATTAAGAATATTTATACCAAGGAGGGTATCTAGAAAAGTATAATCGTAAGTATATAAAGGTTTTATTTCAACCAAAAAACAAAAAAAAAAGAACATAAAGATTTAAGTTCATTCTTTTCTTTATTGCACAGATGAATTCATAGGAGTAATTGCTTACTTTTATGGTTTTTGAGTGTTGGGGCTTTAACAAATTAAAGGAAAGCATGACCATTTGGAAACATGGAAATAAGAAAACGGCGGAATTGTAACGTTTCATTGGTTGCCATGGGGATTAACTACCCGCCATGATATGAAAATTTTAAGCCACACGAAGCAATAGGACCCGAAGTCCCTAGCAGATAAAGCTAGCCAATTTTGCAAAGGCAGCTTCTACAAAATCCATTAAATCCAAGAGACAACACTCTAAGCTATGAGAGCTGGACGACCGTTGGAGACAAATTGCCAATCAATTCTAGTGACAAGCTGTTCTAAACCCTAAGAAAGACAAGAATTACCTACCACTCCGCCACTTCGCTATGAAGTAGAAGAGAAACAAGAGCATAAGGAATTGTCTTTGGAGGAGACATTTAACTCAAAGACTAAACGGGTTGCAGGTTACACTGCTAGGATCAAGGGTCCGGATTCCCCATTAGAGGTGAACCCTAATGGGTATTTACCAACATCATATTTGTACTGCAGTAATGCCTCTTCATCGTCAAAGCTTGAAGAAGCCAAATCAACAGAATTGTGTGCAATTAACAAGGAAAACAAGTAACAACAACAATAACAACTAAGCGTTAATACCATAATGGATAGGGTTTACTATATGCATTCTATATCTCAATATCCCTTTGTCTAAGGCAAGACTTGTCTCAATCCCAAATGCACAAAGATCCTTGAAAACTATATTTTTTCAAGTGATCTTAGGCTTACCTCTTTCTTTCTCTTTCTATTTTCTATCACCAAGCACTTGTGTTTTCTTACTAAAATATCTAGAGATCTCCATAGCACATGATCAAATCATCTTAAATGACCTTTTCTTATCTTCAATATATGCTACATGCACCTTTTGTCAAATACATTCATTTTTAATCTTATCGAATTTTATATGTCCACTCATCCACCTTAGCATCCACATTTTTGCCGCATTTAACTTATTTATATGTTGCACTTTTGTTATCCAACACTCAATTCCATATAACAAAGCCAGTCTTGCTGTTGTCTTATAAAACTTTTTCTTGACTTTATTAAATATCTTTTTATCACATAAAACACTTACAGCATTTCTCCATTTCAACCATCCTGCATTGATTCTATGAGTTGCATCCCCATCTATCATTCAATCATATTGAAAAATGGAGCCTAAATACTTAAAATGGCTATACTTTGGGACTATTACATCCCCTATCCTCACTTCTCATCCATTTCTCTTACTTTGGGACTATTCCGTTTTACTTTTACTTAACTTGAAACATTTACTCTTAATGGTATTTCTCTATACTTCCAACTTATAGTTTACTCCCTCTCTCGTCTAGTCAAAATTGCATAGCTTGTTATTTCTTTTTTAGGATTTGGTTTCTAATTTTAGAGTGAGTAAAGAAGAAAAAGAAGAAGCTGCAAAGCTTCTCTACCAAGCTTAAGCAAGAAACTGAATATGGTGAGTGATCAAATGAAGAAGAGGAAGAAGAAAGCTGCAAAATTCAGCAGAAGAGAATCAAGAATCTATGGTGAGGAAGGTGCTCAAAATTCCAATTACTACAAAAACCCAAAAATTGTGATTTCATAGATTTCTTTTCCCCCTCTGCCGAAGCCATTTGCTCAGAGTTTGTTAGAAATACAAAAACTGTTAAATCTATCAACACAGGGCTTCCTACTGATAAAACTAAACGATCAAGGGTCCAAGTGAACCAAATGAAAGACTAGGGACTCAATAATGATAATGGTTTTAGTCAATAAAATATAAGGAAAAGAGTTCTTCAAGTGGCTCTTTGGCATGCTGATAGCAAATGTCAAAGTTACAACTTCCAATCTCAAATGTTCACGTCAGTTACATGAGGTTCATAAGAATGGATGAGCCCCCGGCTTTCGCTCCCCCTAATAGTTAGCTTTTAGGAAGTTACCGAAAGACTCATACTGCTCCAACCACAAAAAGGACTACCAATAGAGTGGATAAATTTACCTCAATGATCTTTTGTGTACTGGAAACTTCATCTCTCATATGAAGAATGAGATTCTGCTATACTCACCCAATTTTCAAACCTCCGAATGAAGACTTGTTCATATGTAATCTGCAAGCACAATTTTCGTTCTAAACTTTCATCAAAAAATCCAGTATATCATGAGCAAACTCCGAGGTTACACATTCCACTAATGTTGCTCAAGAATGCAGCTACAGAATTTTGCTTTAGCTCTCCAAACGGAGAAATCCAGCTCAGACATCATGCAAATATGACATGCTTATGGAAAGCTTACTTCAGAAAAATCACAGTGCAGCATTGAAATGAATCTTGATCCTGACAATACATCTGGCAACAACTTGAGCAGTCCTGCAAATCAAGAAAACAAGAAACACATAACTACTTCATCGAAGATACTTTTCATGGATTCAGGAATTGAATGGAGATTATACTTTGCTCTTCCTTGAACTGAGAGAAAGAATGGTAGAAAAAGTAGAAGGAAAGGTCAACCTAAAGTATCCTTGATGAGCTACAGCCATCACTTCTAAGGCAAAGTTTTCGGAACATATTTATACATAAATGAAAGGTTCAACTGGTAGCACTGGGCCTAGTTTGGTTAAAGTTATAAACAATGATTACTAAAATTTCTCCATAACAGCAAGTAGCACTAGTAGTTGGAACACTATGTTTACATGCCAAAAGCAAATTTATTTCTAATAAGAAATTAGGATACTAAATAAAAGTTTTGCTAAATAGAAAAATGTATTACTAAATCGGATGTATTCTTCAATAATATATTTTGTAAGATCTTTTACTAAATAGAATATTTGCCTATTTAGATTATTAAATTTATTGAATAAAATATTTAAATTTTTATTTTAAATTGACAATTTTATATATGAAATGAATAAACAAGGCATAAAAACAAAACAACACCAAATGTTAAAGTTTATTTGCCTGAGGATGTTATTTTATATGAACAATTATATGTCATAATGTTGAGAGGTATTTCAATGGAGCCAACAAAAGTACTTTTTAAGAATAAAAATAAAACAAAATATATACTAAATTTAATTAAAAATATTATATACATGCAACACACATTATACATATGCAATGCACATGCACTTTTGCTAGTAATAATAAAAGTACATTCAAGGGTGTTTGCTTACTCAAGTGTCTTATTACCCAAAGCACCATTCTATGCCCAACTGAAATTCAAAAGATTAGTGTTAATATCAGTTTCCTTGAGCAATTATATCCTCTAACTAATATATAATGTGGAAGATGAGAGAGATTTGAATATTTATTGTTCAGAACTTCATGAGGTAAAGAACCAATCAGTGCTACAACTTAAGTTTAATAAAAGTTTCAACTCTATCCCCAAAATTTCACAAAATTGATGGAATAGGGGTGGGCACATGCGACTTTAGATAAATTAATGGATCAGAGTTGTTCACAAGAGCAGGCACCACAGGTGACCATGTGAAAGAAGAAATATCCAAACAACCTGGTAGTTAACAGAAAGGTTGAAAAAAAATATTTAATTTAGTCAACACGTTAGATGCTACGATTTAGGAAAAAGCTATGATTTTTCAAATACTAAGTTGCTTGTTGATTGACTATAGAAAAACATGAAACAAAAAAAGCACTAATGATGCAAGTACCATGGACATTATCATCCACAAGTAAATCAAGCATTAAATGTACACATACTTCAAATAGCTGCCTATTAACAATTTAACCACATCTTTTTCTTACAATTGAAGAACTAAAATGTTGGCAGAAAAACACACTTTGCATACTGCACTCATTTCAGCCTACATCATATGTTTCTTATGAAATTTTCATTCTTAAACGTTTATTTCAATGCACAGACACAATATTTCAAGATTTTCCATTTCCTTCTACTTAATGCCGGAAAGAGTAACCATATCTCCGTACATAATTGACATGGAATTACAGGTTTTCAAGTGCAATACTTAAGAAGAATCACAAGCTATGCTTATGCTTAGCAGCTTTGAGCCTGTCAATATGCATATATTACTTCATTCCCTGTAAAAATTAGTACTAGCTTGACTTCAGCTAAGCCAGCAGTGCTGCAACAAAGAATTTCATATCCTAAACTGAAAAATGCTATCGTGTTCACGGGCAACGTGCCAACTGCTTAGTTCAACTGAAAAACAAAGTAATGGCAGGGCAACCATAGAACTCCACAAGCAACAAACTTTTCACGGTGAACCGAATACAACATTTTTCTTATCCTCAGTTGATAATTCGAACTACAAGTAACGCATTAATGACAAAGTTAGACATACCAGTATCTTCAATTAAAATTCAAACCCAAAACGATAAATATAAAAACAGATACAATATCTTCACACAAAATCAAAATTAAACATACCAATTTAAGACATTGAAGTTAGTCTAGCCTCGAACACAAATCCCCTGCAAAGCCCATCGCCACCACCAGGCGCCCCATCAACCCATCTCCAAATACTCCTTTCTCCGCCACAATCAATCCACAACGCCAATTTGCCCACTCTCTTAGCTGAGAAACAAACTCTATCTCCACCACCAAACACCTTCAACTTGCTTGATTCTTGAAAACACCTGTACATCTCCAACGGCATTCTCCCCGCCTCTTCCCATTCTAACCTCTCTAAATCCAATCTTAATATCAATATCGTAGAACATGGCGGGTTCAACGAGAACGTTGACTTCAACCCTCCAATCATCAACAATTTATTCCCGATCCCACGAACTAGACGAGGCCGTTTAATGATATCAAAGAGATCTGCCCATTCGTGCTTCTCTAAGCAAACCCAGTTGTTATGATTAGAACACGACGATGAAGAGGTGTTACTAATTTTAAGATTGTTTGGAATATTAAGACTGGAGAGTTTGCAAGTGAAAAGTTTCCACTGTGATCTCCACGGAGATCCAACATCACATAACGCGAAAGCTGATTCCGAAATTGAAACTGGACTTCTAGGTTTTGATGGCAGATTTGAAGAGAATGTTAGCCATGAGCTCGCATTTGTGTTAGGCAAGTACAGAGCAGCTAATTCTGTTAAGACCATAACTCGATTCGTTGAGTCCACTAGAACCGCTCCGTGTCTCGACCAGGCCGATCCCAGCTGAGGCAAAACCTTGAATTGACGAGTCAACGGGTTACAAACCACAAGCGACTTGCTAGACTCGGTCAAGTTCGGCGAGTCACCCCAGAAATAAACGAGCCCGCCGGCTGAAGCCACAGGGTGAGGTGACCTAAACGGTAAAAAGCTAAGATTAAATCTAATCCAGTAGCCTTGATCAGGGTCATAAACGTGGAGAGATGGCGGCGGAGGCATCTGATTATGCTGACAATGATTACCGTGGTGGTGTAGATGAGGGGGCCTTAAAGCGAGGAAACGTAGAGGGGGTTGAGCGGAGATGATGTCCATGAAAGACGGGGAAGTCAACATGTGATTAAAGAACTTGCAGACTGATCGGCAAACCACGATTTGACGGAGAGGTAGAGAGGAGAAGATCTGATGGAGAGTATCCACCGGCAACTTGTTAATCGGCGAGGAGTCCATTTAATTAGGATCGGCCGGTCGATTTTAGCAGATCGATACAGAAGGAAAAAAGGAGATTGGAAAAGAAATCGGGGAAATGAATGTGCTGTGGGTTGTTGTCTAATTTGCCGTTTCGTTAACAAAGAGCATTGCTGTTTGCCGTTTAGTTTAGCGATGCGGTACGTCTTGAGTAATTTATTTTATTTGGCAATTAAAAAATATCTTAATCAAATGGAAATAAATATTTATTTCTGTTGCAAAATTACTAAATTAGTTAAAAAAAATTTAAGTTTAGGGCTAAATAAAATGAGGCCCGGAGGTGCTATTTTTTTTGAGATTTATACATAAATATCTAAAAAATAAAACACTTTTTAAAAAAATTTCTGAAATAGATTTTTTTACAAAATTATATCCATATTAATTTTTTATTTTAAAAATACCTCAATTTTAAATTTGTAACTTTAATTATGTATAAACAAACATTTCCCACAATTTTCATTCAAGCTTTACTCAACTCTCCTCTTATTACATTTTTTTTCTTTTCACCTAGGGTTTATTTACAGCATTAACTTTATATTATAATTCTTTTTCAATTATTCTCATCTCTACTTAAATTCATCATTTGTAAACTGCATACTTTTTTCACAATAAGTAATTTCATCAATATCTATCTTTTTTTTTTCTAAATTCTATATGTTTTCTGCTTTTCTAAATTCTAATTTGAACTTCATTGATTATAAATATCTTATTGCCATGTCAGATTTTCTTACTTGGAGTTTTTTTGTGTCAACTTGTAAATTTCCTATTGCTGTGATGTTTTCTGTTAATTATGACTAATTTTTTTAAAAAATGTTTTTAGTCCCCTACTGTTAACTATATTTTTTTTCTTTTTCATTCTGTTACTATATCAGATACTTTTAGCTTATTATATCAAATATTAAATTCTTAAGGAAAAACATGTGGAAGGTGCCTGATAATATGTCTGAACAAATTGTCTTACCACCAACTAGAAAAATAAAATTAAGAAGAGCTAAAAAGATGAGAATTAAAGCATTATGAAAAATTAAAATTAAGAAGAAGTGTATTAGATGTGAACAATATGGATACAACAAAAAGATATGCAGAAATAATTCAAAAAATTTCTGATGTGCTTTCTATAATAATTAGAATATTTTTCATTCATTATTTTATTAGTTATCAAGATTTATTCATAATACCATATTTACATTTATATATATGCATTACGAAATTTTATATATTAAGTTATAACAATATGGTCCATAAAATTGCAAGTTATTATGATATAACAAGAATTTTCATTAAAAATACAAGTTATTATGCATATTTTGAAATTTGGTATAATCTGGTATAACATGTTATAATATGATATAATAAGAAAATGTAAGCTATTATGCCAATTCTGCAGATCGGTATAATTAGTATAACATGGTATAATAAGGTATAACAAAATTTTTCATTAAAAACATAAACTATTATGGCTATTTTGAAATTTGATATAATGTGATATAACATAATATTTAAGATAATATTAGAAATGTGCAAAAAAAATAAAATTTTCTTGAAAAAAATTGAGTTTAGGATAATAGTAGCAAATGGACAATTTTGGAGCCTTTTTTAAATATAAAATAATAAATGAGCATATTTAAAAGTTTTTAATAAAAAGAGGTATTTTTAAAATTGAAAATAAAAAAGGAATAAATAGTGTAATTTTTTCTATTTTTCTGATAATTTATTATTAAAGTTGATTTATTTTAAATATTTATATAAGATTTTTATTTAATTAAAATATTTAAAAAAATAAATTAAATATAGCTACTCATTATAATGGTGTTTTCATCTCGCTATGGAAACACTTAACAAGTGGATATATTAACTTCAATTTTGCAAACATTTTGTTTAAATAAGAACTTTTGAAAACATGAAAAATAAATCAATTTTAATTGATAAAATTAGGGCAAGCTTATAATCCAATTTTATTTTCTTTTATGTAGATACTAATATATGCTAATTGCATTTTCATATCTTAAAATTTTTAATTTTTTAATTTTTTAATATTATATTTATATACTTTTATTTTATTATATAAAATTATTTTCATATAAAAATTTTATATATTTTACTTTTTACATTTTTCATACTAATTAAATATGAAAATAATAAAAATATATTATTATTGTTATAAAGAAAAAAATATGGAGATTTAGTAATAATGATGCAAAAATGTAATGTACAGAGATTCTTTAATATAACTTTCTTAAAAAAAATTAATTTACATACATTTGAATTATTAATACATAAAAGATGTAAAATGACTCTTAAACGTGTTCAAACTTCTTATTTTCTTGTATTTATCCTTAAATTCTTAAAAAAAGTAAAACAAGTAAGATGCAAAATTATTCCAAAAAATAGCATGTTTAAGGCAAATGTGTTATTTTGCCATGATAGTTATATCATTTGGAGCTAATTTACTCTAAACATTTTGTAGTTGACCCTTGAAAATTGAAAAATTAAAACTTTAGAGAGTCGTCACCAATTATACTACGCGTAATTGGATACAAAATTTTGGTCTATGTTCTATTGGATTTAGGGGTCTTATTATGTATGGAAAAAGTATTAAACATTCTATATCGCCCTCAAGTTATGATATATTATGCTATGATGCAATTTTTTAAACCTTTATAATATTTTAACACACTAAGTGTTAATAGTTAATACATTTTTAGAGTCAATACTGACTCCAATTAAGATTAATGACTATATTGTGATAAAATAATTATTTCAAGAATCAATAATGTGATAACTTTGAAAATTAATATTTGAGCTTCATCTTATGCCCTAGTAATATAAATAGAATTCCCTTTTTAGAGTAATATTTTTTTTAATCTATTACACTGTTTTGTTAATAACAATTCATTATTTCTTGCTAATTGTTTAAGTTGATATTGATTTGTTTAATATAATAATAAGATTTTTTAGAATCAATACCGAATCTAAAGGAAATTTATGTTTTGAGTTATTTTAGAGTCCCAATCGAATTTGTTTGTTTTCATATCTTGATTTAGTTATCCTAAATAAAGGAAAGTAGATATTTTAGATTATATAAGTCTATTATTATTTATTTATTTAATTTTTGATAAATCAATA
>CANXYI010882668.1:0-11175 GCA_948208565.1 Hura crepitans
TTTATTGGTATATGGCACTTTTTTAATAGGAAAATTCAAGCAAATTTTATTGATTAGTAGTTCAGTTGATAGGAATAATGCATTATTCGTATAGCCTTTACAGTTGTAGAGCAAGAACTTGTTGAGTTGAAAGTGGTTCTAATGATGATTTAGAAGCATATTCCATTACAAGATGGCATAACTTTTATCTCTAATTGACATGTTGGGATATTATCTATTTTTAGAGATGAGAGCTCTAGATTGCAAGAACCACGAGTTTTCCACTAATGGTGTCTATGACATTTTGTTAGCATTTGTAATACACAACATTAAAATAAGACAATAAAAGACACGTTATATTCAGCTGGTACATTTATGCCTTCTATAACACAAGTTATGTAAAAATGTTGCATGTATGAATTTGTTAAGGAAATGTAACATAATCCTTGATTTTTCATTGTAAAAGAAAGTTCTTTAAGTTGATGGCTCATATAAAGGAAATGGATAAAACATCATATGATTGGGCAATGCAACAATCGCTTCATTGCTGGGCACCACATACTAATAATGGTCATCGTTGGGGTCAAATGACAACAAATTGCAACGAGAGTATTAATATTGCATTATAAAGAGTGTGGTGATGCCAGTGACAATTATTGGCAAACACATTTTTGCTCGATTAGTTAAGTTTTTTTATATTGGAAGAAAAAAATATAGAGCAATAATGATGTTAAGAATTAGGTACACGACAGAATGTACGACAATAAATCTTAGAAGTATAAAATGTGAATATGGTAAGTTTTAGGAGACAAAGATGCTTTGCTCTCATGGAATTGCAGCATGCATGCACACCAAAGTTGACATGTAGAAATATATAGACAAATGTTATAAAATTGATGAAGCATTAAGCCGGTACAAATCTACTTTTTATCTAATGGCTTATGTAGAATATTGGCCTAATTATGAAGGTTTTACATTTGTACCTAATCCAAAATGAAATTGATAAAATAGAGAGGGGAACAACACCAAAATGTAGCATGTGTCATCAAGCATGACATGATCGAAGAAATTGTCCAAAAATAGCAGGGCCATCAAACCAATGAATTGTTAAAAGTAATATTCATATTTTTATTTCCCTAATAAATATGTAGTTCTACATTTAATGTTAATCTATGTCAAGTAATATTCTATCATATAAGGTTATGTCATGTTCAAGTAAGTATAAAAAATTATTACATATTTTAATATTGTGACAATTTTATTTTACGTTTAATAGATATATATATATATATTACAAGAAGAATCATGCTAAATAGGTATAATGACCCTTACAGTCGAATGTGGTATAGAACAAAAAGATCTCTATCAACGGCAAAAAGATTTTATTGGATGAGTAACAGTGGAGCTGGCCATATATTTGACGATTTCTATAGTCGCAAATTAGATGATTGTAGTCCGTATGAAATCAGAGTAGAACCTACATATATTAGGTTATGGGATATAAGATGTGCGTAGAAAGCTTATTGCATTTACCATAAACCACCTATGTCGAAGATAAAATCTATTACAATGCCTAGAGAGACTGTGACACCCTTTACCCAGTCCGAACGGCAGTCGGTTGCCAAGCCTGACTAAGGTGTGCACACATATCGAGATATCTAAACTCATTCTCTATGTTACTTCTTATAAAACATTCTTACAAAAAATAGTACATGTGAAAATATGGGTTTTTAAAAACTTTTTGAAACAGTGTTACATATTCAAAAATATTGAAAATCCTCATGCCAAAATTTTGGCAGCATAGCAACTGTACCAAACACTATCCCAAATTTTTGAATAGTAACTTGTATAAGAAAAATACACTTCTATATACATTTCACACATTTCCATAACCTTCATGTGATCCTCTGATCATTCCACAACACACAATACAATCACAAGATATCTTAACCTCAGGAAGAGATATCGTACAATAAAATACACAATTTAACAGTTTATAAGGGTTTACAGATTTTGAAATCTAAAAAGAGACCCACTTTATACATTTAGGCTCATTCCCATACTTTATACATTGAGTGCTATCTATACATCACAAACTATACTATGTATAAAATATTACTAAAAGAAAAACCTTCTCTTGTTAATCTTGATGTCTCGAGGCTTGAGTCTTAAAAAGTCTACTTACATACATATCGTAAACAAATGAAGCACTAAACAAATGCTTAGTGGTGTAATTGAAATAACATGTGCTATTTAAGTATTTTAACATACAATCGGTACATGCAGTTCATTTCCATACATAACTAATCCACATATTGTACAACATTCAAACATAATAGGGATATGCCAAGTTTATGTCCAAAAACATACACCATGCATAATGACATCCATATCATATATATATGGCAAACATGTATTTAAAACCAATATCTTGTCAAATTGTGTAATTATCAAATCATACGAGCACTTAACTATCATAACATACATTATAGGTTAATTAGTTGTTTGCCTTATTAATTTAAGCCCATCTTAGATAACCTCAAATCTATGGATAACGGGATCAAGAAATGTGCAATGGCCCACATTTTGGACCTTACAGGTACTGCACTAGCATAAAATTATGTAGTGGCCCTTACAGAACCTTACAGCGACTGCACCTACATATAATTGTGCAATAACCCTTATGGAACCTTTCGGCGGCTGCACCTATATAGATTCAAAGATCATAGTATAAATCTGCGGGTAAGACTAAAAGTGAACCCTTAGATCATCATCTAGGCACAGAAGTGCCCTAGCAGTTACTCGTTAAGTAAGCGTAAATAGCTTTTAACTTATTTTAGTTATAGAATGACTAAAACTGATTATTTTGTTACAAACATCAATTTAGCTATCATGCTTATTTCAACATATTTTTTATGCCATATTTGCGCTACATGCACATTAAATCACCATTTTCATATCATTTATGGTTTTTTCAACATGTATATTCATACATACATTCATTTTAAGGTTATAAGTCCATTTAAGACACTTTATGCCTCAATGTTCATCAATTACTCATAATATGGCATAACTAGTGTTAAATAACACTTTTAAGCTCAATCTCGGTTTATAACATATTTTGGTCTTAAACTTCATTTCTTTATGATGAAAATCATGTTTATAATCAAATATAATGAATAAGACTAGTATGCACTTAAATTCTCACATTTCAAAACTATTATGCTCATGCACTCTTATAGTGTCATTCGCCCATTCATGCCTATGTAAGCAAGATTCACTTTTTCACCATACATGCTATGAAGCCATAAGTCACAATCTTTGCATACACATAAGTAGTGTTCATAGCATAAAAGTTACAACCTCATGACCAATTAGACTATTCAGCCTTAGACATTACACATACTTTGTTCAATATTTGACTCATGTTAATATACAATACTTAAGCCTATTGTTATTGCTTGTTCAAACTACTCGAAATGGCACAACATTGCCAATATGTACTTGCATATTATGACTTTGTTATATGTTTATTTAACCCTCATTTAGTATGCCTTTCACTAAGCATACTCATATAACACACTCACTAAGTTGGCATTCTAACTATTCGGCCATCCATAAGGCAAAGCCTTAAACAACATGTTAACCTTATTTAACATCCAAGAGCACATCCATTTTATCTTAAGTCATGATTTACTCTCAATGTCATGCATAAAACCCTCATTTCCTATAATAGACATGCACATAGCACATTTATACACATATTAAGGTAATTTAAGAAAGATTACCATATTTACATATGGCACCATATCCTATTTGGCCAACACACCTTAAAATGGTCTTAAAAGGCCTACAAATAACATGACTAAACACATTAGACATGCCTAAAAAATTAAGTGGAAACCATATATACACAATTTAAGGTCATTTTCCCATATTATGCTTAAATGGACACATTTTGAGCATTTTTCATTTTGAATGCATTCTCTTACTTTCATTCACACTTATATATGTCAAAAACATTTACTAACACTAATTTATGCTCAAGTAGTCTTAATTTCTACATTAAGCAAATTTTAACTTCATTGTACTCCATATTAGGCACCACAAGCACATTATGCACATTCAATTGATCCTAATCAATGCTTACCATCTAAAACATGTCAAAATACTTATTATAAGCTAGCTAACCCATTAAATGCATCACATTCATGGCATTACACAATTATGAGCATTTATTATGTAATAGGCACATTATGGAATTTAGTGCTTAATACATGAAAATGCATATTCTATTTTGATTATACATACTGAGGTGGTTGAAAAGGAACCTTGAGGCCCGTCTACACCTTCGATTTTCCTTTATCTTGATTTTGCTCAGAAATCCCTAACATAAATCGAAAATACTTTGAAAATTCATAATAAATTAACTGGTGCACCAAAAATGAATCTAAAATCATAGATACTCTCTTAGGCATCCCTAAAATCTTTGAAAAATAACAAAAGTTGGAAAATCTTACCCAAACCACTAATAGTCACTATTCATGGGATTGAAAATTAGGAAATTCGGGTATTTTCCTTTGGATATTTCAATTCTTAGGCATGTTTAGAGGTGTGGAGGCTCTATAAATTTATTTGAGTGGAGGAGATTAGGCTTTGATGAAGGAGGAAGAGAAGTAAAAATGGTGGAATAGGGCACCAAAGCTATCGAGTTCAGGAAGAAAGAGAGAGGGAGGTGGTGTTTTAAAAATGTTGACTTTCTTTATACATTTGACTATTTATACTTATTAGAAATTATTTGTTTTTAATTCATTTTTCTCTCCTTTTTCCCCCACTTCCTTATCTTTCTAAGGCCAATTAATAGCCATATTATTTAATAAAATCACTCTTATCTTGACCCACACTTCTTTAAAAATTGGAGCTCGAAAAATAAAGAAAATCAATTAAATACACTACTTTTTATGTTACGTGATTTTCAAAAAATTACTTTTCAATATCTAAAATTTATAATTTCAGTGCCATTAGACTCATTAGAATGTTTAAGTATTAGGTTGTATAAGTTTCAAAATTTTCTGAGCAACTTTGAAAATAATTTACGATTCAACTTTGGCTTTGTCACTATTCTTAAGACACTATTGTAAAAACTTTCTTAGCATTTTTACCACTTAAATGACTTTCGAATGATTTTAAACTTTGTCTAAAATTATTTTATGATTAATACTTTCATCCAATGACTTTAGTGCATCCCGGGTCTCAGGAATACTATTCATTCTGGGAAAGTATTATTCATAAATGTCGGGATTTTCGGGACGTTACAGGGAGATATCTAAGTTCAAAGCACAATTAAGCAAATAAATTAGGATAGTGGAGGAAAGGCTTGATAAGTTCCACTACGGAGATTACTTTGATAATTTGACTTTGACATTAAAGGTAGCATTTGTGATATCAGTAATGATCTAGATAATGATGATTTTGTTAGGTATTTACTTCAATGTTTGCCACAATGTTGTAACTTGTAATTCTGTATGTACTTATTCGAACAACATTTCTTTTTATGCCACTCTCTTATATTATATCATGTAATGAATTTTGAGATTTTCTACAATGGATTGTAAATTGTTTGTGTAATATTACGTGTTATATTTTAATAAACTCAAATTTTGATAAACAGAGATGCAAAATCTATTAATTAGTTTTCTTTCATTGCACAATAAATGATAACAGAAGTAATTTCAGTAGGCATGCCTAATTCCACCGGTTTCACATGTAAGAGGCTTTTGAATTTGGCATGGATTATACAAGGTTCATTATGCCTTTTAGCCTCCCCTTCAGTAGATTGAAAGGTTATAGGACTTGATGATGAGAAAATACTGGCCATTATTTAAGGATTGTTAATATTAAAAAATGAATCATGAGTCCCACATGCGGATTCTTATGTACCAAATGTAGGGAATGTGTATTGCAAAGGTTTCATCTATAGTAAGAAAAAGTTTAGATCAAATGTTAATCCACCATAAGGCTGAGGTGAGTTAAACTGCTTGGATCCATGGATGTTATATCAATTGATTGTTTGGCAGGAACACGATCTGATGTCATTAATAGTACATCTAGTGATCTTTGCAGTGAATCAAATAAAGCCTCATTATTATTATGTCATGCCATAAAGGATGATAATAAGAAGCATAGGTTCTTAGGTACATTAATTGCTAATGCATTGGCTGAGGCAGTTGCACTATGTTTGATTTCATACTCAATGTATCCACTATATTGTACCTTTTAAGCATTCTTTGCTAGCTTGATGGTCTACTTCTAATATACACATACTCCTATTGAAGTGGCTCAATGTTTCTTAGACCATGTCTCAGTTGCTTAGGATAATTTTGTTGTTGTATGCCATATTAAAATAATTGCTCTAAGAATGAATTGTGTCATCAATCGAACTTTAGATAGACCTTTAAAAGATAATGCTTTAGTCACATGGTATAGGCTTTCTGTTGCATTAACTTGTAAGTAAATTAAGTTAATCATTATAAAATGCTTACCGTGCATCCTACACTTGCTCCTATTTGGATAATCCATCTTTTTGTTCTTGTCACATACTATTACGTATATGCTAGTTGCTGATGCAATGGATTAACAATTGGATGCCTATTCAACACACATTAAAGCCTTATATTCCATACATCAATCAATATGGCATGCCTTATATGCCTGTTTTGGTCACAATAGCCCCTTATATCGACTGAGTGCAATTAGTCCTTAACCAATTGGGGACAAAGAATTAGCTTATCCAACCCAAATTGACACAAGCATCTGTTTAGATGGTGAAACTCAATAATATGGAAGCATATCAATGGCATAACCAATCTTCAACAATTTTATCCATTAAAGCATATCAGAGGCAATAATAAAGTACATTTTTGTATGGCTTCTAGACCATCGATATTAATTAGAATATTAAAATCTTTTCTTATTTAATATTTTACGAGAAGAAAGAAAGTAACATACGTTAAATATAGTACCTGTTTCGACCTTTAAAAGTCTAAATCTGTGAGATATGAATTCATTTCCTTCCACTGAAAATGGCTTAAGTTTACATGAGCTTTCCACCTAATTATAAGATACTTAAAAATTTATTATAATTTCCATTTATAAGTTAAAGATTGAAAAATTACATCTAACCTACTTCCATAGAAGTGATTTGTCATATGTGATTAAATGTATAAATGAAGGGTCTAAATTATGAAAGTCTCTCCCATGCATAAATTTGAAGCAACTGATGGCAACCATAAAGCCCCTTTAATTAGGATTGAGTAGCACGGCACATTTCTCTATACAACCATGCAAGGCATGCTAACCCCTAATTGTATTCACAAACTAAATTTAAATTTTCTAGAAATAGCAAGAACATCAAATGAACTTCATTTGTGGTTTGTGCTGAGAATAACAAACCACCAATACAACACATTAACCATGCATGAGTACGTTGTTAAACTTTTTCTTTGTTTGCATTATCTAGAAGTTCTTCAAAGTTATTTGAAAACCATATCACTTTACCTTTCCATTCAATATCATATGGTATAGGAACTCGTCCAAGAAGATGATAACATATATTCTGCCAATTTGCATTTGATGACACTATCAATGCTCGTTTATCTACTGAAAACCCTATTATTATTCCAACATCTTGCAACTTTATTGTTGCTTCTCTAATAGCTAAATGAAATGTATGTATTTCTAGCCTCATCTCTCAATAACTGTTGTTATAAGCTTGCAATTGGCTTATAATATCCCAATTTGTGCTACACCATGAAATCCTTAATTATAAAAGTATGAAGTATCTATAGTATACCTCCTTGCAAATAGCACATTTTATATTTCTTATACATTTTGTACTCCATTCGTAAAAGTCATACTGCAAAATAATTAAATAAAGCAACACTTTAAATATTACTTACAATATTATTTCATAGAGCATCTACGCGATTCTTTTTGCTCATTGTCAGTACCTCGGGATTGATAGGCCTTAGATTTGTGTACTGATATTTGTGTACTGATATTCTCTCTCATAACGATTCATTACTTAATTACTGATAAAAATAAATATTAAAATTAATATCATTCATGCATGTTACAAATTATATAATTCAATATTTTCATAAATATATTTATAATCAAAATTTAACAAAAAAAATGTCTAAGAAATTATTCATTGATACCACCTACATTCATTATGATTATCGATAATAAGATAACAAATAATATTATGCGAGTTTAAATTCTAATATATTAAAATTTATTGTATTAAGTGTATTTTATCAATTTCCATTAATAAATTACAAATATTTAATTAGAAATAAATTTTAGCAAAAACACATAAATAAACTACGCATATAATGTTTATACTAATTTCATTACATTCATAATAAAAAAGGTAAGAAAATACATAAATTCATTACGTTTATAACATAACTAGTGGACATAATTTTTGGACCAACATCCATTATTAATCCATTTACAATAAGTTTGTAGGTTTACAGGTAATGTATCTCTAAATTTTTTCATAATGGTTATTGTTAACTCGTACAACATTTCTACAAAATTTCAATGCTACATCATTATATCTCTACATTCATTCATTTTTCTTCATGTCCATTATTTTCTTAAAATAACATAGTTGTAGTGTCATTAATAGTCCATCTACTTTTTTCGACTCAGACATAAAACATCCATGCATCGTTATATGTTGCAATTTTTTATTAACTTCTATTATATGCTTTTAAGACAATTTCTGCATTGCACTTGATAATCCTATATTTATGTAGGTCTATATTTTTCATTGATTTTCCTACCTCTTGATTCAAAAAGAGTTTTTCTTGGTGTTAAGTTCGAACCATCTGAAAAAAAAATTAAATCTTGTTATTATCACTTCAAATAATAAATAAATAAATAAATTTTTTTATCAAATAAATTTTTGTAACTCCATACAACTTTTACTAATTCTTGCAAAAATAAAAAAACGTATCCACATTTATTAAAATTCTCTATCATAATACTTTACACTAAATTATTAATTTATATCAATATATTATTAACTTCAGTATTTCACATCAATTAATTTAAAAAATAAAAAAAAATTAAAACATATAAGTTTCTTAAAAAGCATAAAAGTAAAAAAAAAAAAAAAAGAAAAGAAAAATTCTACTAATTAAAAATGTAAATAAAAAAATTAGTATACCTTTTTTTTTTGCAATATTAGAGCAGCTTTTTATAAAATAAATTCTATAAAAATATAAACAAACAAATTATGTTTAAATTAAATTTAATATAAAATATACAATTCTAACTTGTTTATTATATATTTTTTGAAATTTTTAATGTATATAAATACGATCTTTTTAAACTAATTGAATTTATTTCACTTAATTCAACTTTTTTGCACAAATACATAATAAAATTTTATTTTTTTCCTAAAAATCATAACAAAAATACTAAATATTTCTAAATATTTATGCAAAAAAATATAATAAATTTTTTTAAAATCAATCTATAATATTTAAGATAATTATTCTACTTATACTATTTCATTAATAAATTTAATAACTTTAAATAACATTTTTACACTACTATAAAAATTATTAAATTATTAAAAATTCAACCATAAAAATTTTTGTAAAATTTAAATCTATTTATTACAACTATCTAACTAAGAATGCATACATAATGAAAAAATTATTACAATTTTATTTAATGCAATAATTAAAATAAATAATATCCCATACATACCTGTTATTTTTATTTTTGTCCAACTAAATTAATTTTCTAAAAAAAAGAGATTCAGATTGTTATTACATAAAAAATTATATGATAGAAAATAAAACATATTTACCTTAAGCAACTAAGGGTAACCAAACCAGAAGCAAAAATTTTAGAATTCTACTGTATTTGGTTACTCTCTATTTATAGAGAAAGCATATAAAGTAAAGAGAAACGGGTTAGACAGAAAGAGTATAGAGAAACAATTTAGCTGTTGAAGGGGAAAGAAATGAGTCACTTGATGTCTGTAGCGCTTCTTTACGTTCGTATGTAGCGATTCTCTACATCTTTGACCAGCACAAAAACCCAAAACCATTTACAAAAGTCTACCCTTCGGCATCAAAAAAAAAATCTCAAAATTCAAATTAAGTTTTACCCCTTTTAAAACCCAAAATAATTAATAAAAAAAACATTTTCCGAAAAAAAATCTTAAAGATTGTCTTTTTGACTATCTCTTTATCTATGTATTTAGATTTTGGATGAAAGATGACTAGTGTTTTTTTTCTTGGATTTCCAAAATAACTAGAAACATATTATTTAAGGATGCCAATAGTACACTATATTTTACTAGCTACCACGTTTTTCAATTATTAAATTATATTTTAAAAAATTAATTTATTTAAATGTTAAAAAGTGAATTGTAATATATAGCACCGTGCACTTTAAATTTACTTTATTATTCTCTCTAATTATTAATTAACTTATCAACTCTTGACGATTTTTAAGGTTTATCACATTTTACTATGCGTCATATTTTTTAATTATTAGCTTACATTTTTTAAAAAAAAACTAATAAATTTTTTTAGTCCATAAGTCCATAAAATAAGATGTATGGTAAAATGTGATATACTTTATGTTTAACTTAACTCTAGCCCTAATTAACTACCAATAAAAAACTGTTAAAAAAGGAAGATAATACTTTAGATTAACTGAGGTGTAAATGAAACATTGTTAATAATAATAATAATAATAATAATAATAATAATAATAATAATAATAATATCTTTTTTATTAATTATAGATTATTTATATTATTATTATTATTATTATTATTTAGTGAATAGTTAATTAGTAGATAATCATTTAAAAATTTAAAGCAAATTTTGAAATAAAAAATTTTAAAAATTGACTAAAAATCAATTTATAAAATAAGTATAATTTTCATTAATTCAAAAATATGAAGTTATTTTTGTTTAAAAATTTTTCATATTTATATGTAATATAGATATATTAAATAATATACTTATAATATGATTTTAAAAATAAAGTAATATTTAACTCTAAAATTAATTTTAAGAGAAAAATTTTCACGAAGAATAAAAATTATAAAATTATTATTATTTAAAATATAAAGTAAAAAAGAGTGTATATATATATATA
>CANXYI010882682.1:0-13508 GCA_948208565.1 Hura crepitans
TCATAATAAACTAGGTTATTTCTTATCTAATAGTCATTTGAGATCTAAGTGAAAGTCTAGTTGGACCTAAGATATGCAAGTGCTAGTCGAACTAATTGGACCATAATTTTGTCTTGTGCTATTTGGCTTGTTATTAATAAATAACCCTGAAAGAAATTTATTCATGATATCTCAAATCCATAAACATAAAGAAAACAACCTCAAAAATTTTGAAATATGAATCTTAGAGTTGTAGCCTCCATCTTTAGTTTTTCCTCTTTCTGAATCTCCTCTATATGAATAAAAAAAATTTAAACAATTGTCTTATATAATGACAAAAATCCTATTACAAAAGAAAAACTAAAACTAAGGTGGATTAATATTATCTTAATTAACACATAAATTCTCTTAAAATTACATAAATCCAAGTCAAAAAAACACTAAAACATTTCCCAACTTGTTTTTTCAATGGATAGTATGAGAAGGACTCTTTTATAAGCTAGTCAAAAGTAATCCTAGTTTACAGAACATAAAGGGGAATGTGAGCTATTTTATTTTCTTCAATTTTCTCTTTAAACTTTCAATCATAGTGTTTTCTATACGTTGTTACGCTTCTCAACTTCATTGTAAGGATAAGGAATCTTCAATAAAGCTTCAATTTACATTGTATAAATCAAATTAGCCCATTATATAAATCATATTAGCTCTCAATAATATTAATAATAAATTATGAATAAAATTTTATGTAAATTTCCATAATTAAGCATAGATGCTATAAAATTAAGTAAATATACCTATAAATTTAAGGGTTATTAGAATATTACAAAAAATACAAAGTGTTATAGCATAATGGACTCACATAGGACTTTTTTGTTCAAGGTTTGCTTACCAAAAGAAATAGAGATTATGGGTATATTCAATTTGTATTTCAGATCAATAAAAAGTTTTAGAGAACTAGACTTCCTATATAGTATAATAAGGAAGTTTTTACTTATATTCAAAGTCACAATAAAAACTTGTCTAAAAGAAATAAGTACTTAATGTCATAATTAAAAGAAGAGCACATATGCTAAAATTCAATCTAAATTGAAAGTTATAAACCCTAATAAAAACACATATCTTCATGTAATTAAAAACTATATTACTATATTATAGGGAAAATACCATAAGTCAATTACTTATGTTGCTCTCATAAACTAGCCACTTGTGACTAATTTCACCATCTTTAAGACTCTAGTTAAAACTTTATTTTTTTAGTTTTAATATAAAAGAATAAAAAGAAAAGGAACAATAGAGGGTAAAAAGAAAGATAACACATGTAATGATGGCATGTGACTACTATGTTTCATCACCAAGGCCTTAAACAAACTTGAATCAACATAACGAAGTGAAATCTTAAGGTTATCAGACTAAAAAATTGAAAATATAGGCAAACAAATCCTAAAATACAAATAGGAGCATTTCAAATTTTTCCAAGCTTTTATTTGTTTATAGAGTATTGAAGAGAAAAGGAAAGAATAAAAAGTTAATTTATTTTATTTTCCATTGTTTAGTTAAAAAGTTGAGAGAGAAAATGGTAAAAAAATAAAGGAAATTGAATTTCCCAATTACCTTTCTCTTGCTCAAATTATTTCTCTCCTAAGTGGAAAAAAATAGGGGAAATGAAGTTTCAACAATGACTGTAAAAGAGAAATAACTATTATATCTCTTAATAGTATAAATGGCTAGATACACTTCTCCTTATTTTGCCCAAGTTTTTCACTTTAACAAAGCTTTTCTGGAGGGCAACAATTAGCACCAATCATTTTTTACTAAATATCATTATGATAGGTTGTCAATTCTCATTTTTTAATCAAATTTCTTTCTTTATGTAGCAAATCTAAATAATTTATGTTTTTATACTTAAAGGCCGTAAAAGTGAAAGGACCATTAATAAGAGAGAAATGAAATTTTCTTTATAAGTTATTTAACCAAACAAACAATAGAGAGTAAACTAATTTACTCTTATTAAAGTAAATTCAATTTCCCTTATAAATTACCCTCGACCCCAAAATAAAATCATTCGTTGTTCAAATTCATCAAATTAAAATAAAGTTAGGCTAGATTGAAGAGTAAAAATGTAAGAAATATGTGATTTTTTATGAGAAATTAAAGAGAAATCATAGAGTCTTGATTTTGTTTAGGAAAAACTAAAGAAAGTATTAAAGATGAGATATGGTAGCAGAAAGAAAAAGTATTGAGAATGATAGAGATAATTAAGTATTTATACGAGAATCTAGTGTGGAGATAAAAAATATCATAAATGCCCTCTCTTATAAGTATATTAAAAGTTCTCGAAGGAAATATATCATAAAGGTAAGAAAGTTAAGAAATAAGCTTTTTAGGGTAATTTGCATGGTCGGCCCCCAATTATTACTATTGTAATCGTAAAATCCCTAACCTTCAATTTGTAACTATAAAATCATTTAAGTTTAATTGATGTAAAAAAAAGTCCCATTTCAAGGAATATTTTTACAAGTAAAAGTCAATAAAAAAATAAAAGATTTTTTTTTACTTTCCCTTCTCTCTCTTTTCTCTTCCTTTTTCCTTTCTTTTTTTTTAATTTTTAATTTAGATCTCCATATTCTTTCTTATCTCTTTCTAGAAAAGTAAAAACATGATTTCTAAATTTTCAAAGAAACATAAACACAAACTTTGCCTAAATTGGATCTCTATCTCACTAAAAAATTAAACTTGGTTAGGTTGGTAGCCAATATTCCTATTGAGTATACGTGCCAATTACTCTCTTTGTTCTTTTTTTGTTACTATTTAAAAAGATTGTACTATTTAAAATGTGAAATAAGGAAAAATTCAAAAGTTAGGCTTTTGAATTATATCTAGTAAAGTGTAATGAAATAAATAATAAGATCTATAAGTGAAGGATTTTGTTATTGTATAATCAAAGAAAGAGTGAAAAGGAGAAAGCAAAAATAATTTCAATATTAAAGGAATATAGAGATAAGAAGAAGAAAAAAAAGAGAAAATAGTAGAGAAAGGAAGATAACAAATAAAAAATTATTTTTTATTTTTATTTTTTACCTATGAAACTTGCTTTTCTAGTAAAAACAGTTTTTGTTACATCAATTAAACTTGAATGATTTTATAGTTATAAGTTGAAGAATATGGGGTTTAATATTAAAATAGTAATAAATGGGGGATCAACAATACAAATTACCCACCTCTTTTATAAATAGAGAGAAGGTACTATTTGCCCTTTATATTTTCAATAATCTCTAATTTATCCCTCTATTTATTTTGACTCTATTTTACCTAAAATGTTTTAAAAAGTGATGCAAAAATGCCAATTTTTTAATATTGTTAAATAGATAATTACGACACTAATGTGGTATACACATGAACAATATGTTAGTTTACATCACTGTTCTTCTCATCAATAGGTCTTATTCATGACAAACTTTTTTACCCCTAATGTTTTGCAAAATAGCTATTTTCTTCCTTCATTTTCTTTTTTTTTTCAAATATATCCAATTTTTTAAAATTACTTTTTTAATTTAACCTTTATTTTTACCATCAAATTGTTATTTTTAATTTATACTTGTAATTTATAAATTTTAAAAAAAAATGATAACAAGAAAATTACATAATAAACATAAATTTTTTTGTATCAAAATTAAATTTAAATATTTATAAAAAATTTATTGTATTTTTGTATTAGTTTTATATGTATCATAATTTAATAAATTTTAGCTCATAAGGAAAATATAGTTTTATAAGTATTCTAATTTAATTTTTATATAAAAAGAAAATTTATGCTTTTTTAAATAAAAATGAAGATAAAAATAATTTAAAAATAATAAATATATAAATTTTCTTTTACATAAAAATTAAAATAAACATTTATATAAAATACCATTAAACATTTATACAAATTTTTATGTAAAAATATTCATATAACACATTATAATTTAATTTTTATGTTAAAAAATTGTATATTTATTATGTACTTTTCTATTATCATATCCATTTGATTGAAATTTAAAAATTATTTTCACAAATAGAAATAGAAATGTAAATAAAGAATAAATAATTTTTTAAAATTTTGAATATATTTGGAAAAAAGAAAATTGAATGTTAAAATAATTATGTTTTTACAAAATATTAAGGATAAAATAGTAATTTTAAACTATGGATTAATCATAAGTGGGATCCATTAATGAAATGGATGGTGACGTGAACAGACATGTCCATTTTTATGCCATGTAGCATCCATGTTAACATTATTATTGTCCATTTAACGATGTTTCAAAATGGGCATTTTTACAATACTTTTGAAATATTTTATGTGAAATAAAGTCAAAATAAACTAGAGAGACAAACTAAAGATTTTCGAAAAACATAAGAGGTAAAATAGTAATTTTCCCTTATAAATATAGAGAAAATTCTAAAAGTGTCTTATTGGTCATTTTATGGGGTGAGTTCCATTTAAAATTTGAAAGCTAAGAACCAATATAATAAAAATTCATTCTTTACATTTTAAAACTTGAATATTTCCCTTTTAATCACTCACAAAGTTCTTTTATTTTAATAAACCCCTTAGAATATTTAATACTCAACATCTCTTATTATGTTTATGGGCAAATGTCAAATTTTTTCCTTAAACTTTGCAAAATATACAAAATTTGCCTTTAAACTTTTTTCTTTGAAAGTGCTTTTATGATGAATTAAAAAGTCAAAAAAATCCTCATACTTTTTAAAATAAATAATTTTTACCCTTAAAATTTTTTTAGATGTGTAGAATTTGCCCTCAAAATAATGAAATTTTAAGGGCAAAAATTGATAAAAATGGTAAATTCTATCCATTTTGAAAGTTTAGCAGCACAAATTGATCAAAAAATAATTGAGAGGCAAATACTCTATTTTCCAAAATTCAATGATAAATTTTTACTTTTAACTTATATTTATTTAGGAATATAGTATAAAAATGTTAACTAATAAAATAAAATCAATTTCACATATTTTTAAAATGTTATTGGAATAAATAATAAAATTCACATAATTAAAAAAATTCTTAAATAAAAATATAATTGATCCTTATAATATTTAAAATTTTAAAATTAAATATAAAAATGAAAAAATATAAAAATTAATAAAAGAAATAAAAATCATGAAATATATACATATAATTTTAGTATTTAAAGATTTATAATAAATATTCTAAACACTGAAAAAATCTATAAATAAACAATAATGATCAACAAATTAAAAATTACTAAGGGTCCGTTCACTAATAAAAAATTTGAGATAGCTTTTCAAAAAATATTTCGTAAATGGTGGAAAGTAAAGATCATGTTTATTTTGTAAAAATTTTCAAAGGGAAAAAGGCATTATTTTGTCTTTAATATTTGTTTTAAAATTCCATTTTATCATTTAAGTTATTTTAAAACAAAAATATCCCTAGTTGTTTAAAATTATACTAAAATACTCCTATAATTATTCAAAATAGTGCAAAAATACCTTTTACAGCTATTGAAATTGGTATTAAAATGCCTCTCTTCTCCACAACATGCTAGGCATTTTAGCACTATTTTAATAATTATAGAGGTATTTTTGCACCAAAAATAATGTGAAAAGCAAAATAGAATTTTGAGACAAACATTAGGAGTAAAATAATACTTCTTCTTTTTACAAAATAGAAAATAAAGTACAATTTTTCTAATTTTCTAGTTAAATAACAAAGTGAAAAATAGGTTTAAAATATTTTCGACAATTTTTCTTTATTAAGATAGTCCTATTTTCAAAAAATTCTCTATGAAAAACAAGCTAGTTTTCCATATTAACGTAAAAAAAATTTGAAGGCTTTGAATCCCATTAATGCTCTACATACTTTTTCTAATCTTTTATTCTTTCCTAAAAGTGAATTAGTGTGAATCTCAAGGTTTATCTTCCTCTTCAAGTAAGCTTTCTTTTTTTTTTTTCAATTATTATCCTACAACAGGAGATTTATTCTTATTATTTTCTTTTCTTTTTAAAATTTTTCATATGCTTCTTAATTTAGGGCTTAAACTTTATTAATTTTTCTTTTCAAGAATTGGATCAAAGTGGCATAAGGTTTGCGGCCTAGTAGCGTTTGTTTTATTATTTCTTCAATTTTGAGGTCTCACCTAGAGTTTTATTTGCAATAAATGTATTGATTTGAGAATGAGATATGTATTGGTTGTTAATTTTAGTTGTTTTAGTAGTTTGTCTATAATGTGTGAATTTTGGTACTAATGTCTGCTTTTGTCTATTTTTGTGAATTGTCTTTTTCCTTTATTTAATAATGCTTGGACTTCCATTTGTTTTGCTGTGAGATGTTAGGTTTGATATAAGGAATAAAATGTTGGAGTGATTATTTAGATTTATCCTAATTTAAATTGTTTACTTGCTTTAAGCTAATTCAAGTGCTCTAATGTTTGCATATCATTCATAATTTAACATAAGTTCATTATGTTTTTATTTTCATTTATTTTCTAATTTTTTAAAAGTATGACAAAAGATCTCTTATGACTTTCTTAATTATTGCATGGCAACATCTCATAATTATAAAGCCCTATTATGAAAATTTCTATTTTCAAGTAACATGTATTATTATTATTATTATTATTATTATTATTATTATTATTATTATTATTATTATTATTTTAAAAAAACTTTCATAATTCTATATGAATGGCGACATGTCTTAGAGGTCCCTCTCTTTTATCATTATGTCTATTTACCTCTTCTATCTTTCTTTATAAAATATCATATAACTCGTCTATGATTTAAAGATTTTTTTTATTTAGAATTGTTTATGTTCTTAATGCTTTTGTCTTTTAAATGTAATACTAATGAGATTTATTTTTAAATCTTTTTATTTTTGAAATGAAAATTTGAATAATAACATAATTGTGGTAATATATCATTCCCTGTCTTTCTTCAATGATGAAGACTTAATGGTCTGACAATAATAAAGTGGCATTTTTAAAAACTTTATGTGAGAGAGTTAAAAAAGATCCAAATATAACACCATCTTTTAGACTAGGTGATTGGCAAGAAATAGATGATGAACTATTTCTAGAAATTAGAGAGAAATATGGTATGGACAAGTTGAGGGAAAAATATAACCCTTTTTGTATTAAAGCATCGACAGTTTTCTAAATTATTGGAGCATACTAGTGTAACTTATGATTCAAATGCAAATACCATATTTGCTACAAAAGATATTTAGCAAATGCTTTATAATGGAATTATCGTCATTATTTATTTCAATTGGGTCATAAAATACTTACCTCAATTAGCATTAAGTAATATATTATACTTTTAAAATTATAGAAGAACAAGAGTTTTAAAGCCTTTAAAAAACATGGGTGCAAACATTATGACCTATTAGGTCAACTTTTCAGCAAATCAACTACGATTGGAAACTTATACCATATGCTCTTACACAGTTGCCTCCTAATTCAAATGAAAAGGATCAAAATAAGAAAGAATTTCTTCATAAAGGCATTCATGTATCTAATGGGGAAAATTTCCGATTGGTAACTTAGAATGTGGGAGACATTGATAATTACATTCTTGGCTCAGAGGGTTAAGAAAGAATCAAAATTTGAAAAATTAGATTCATGTTTGGCAATGTAGGCATCTTCTCTAAATGTTAAAGTATAAAAAAAATTTAGCCAAAGCCTAAAGATATAAAGCTACAAGTGTTGAATTTGATCAATATTCTATAGAAGCATTTTGGATATTTTAGAAAAAATGGAAAATATTTCTGACGATGTTATAACAAAGCACTTGAAAAGTTTGTGAGCCAATATTAGAGAAAAATGTTTGTTTTCATGTGTGCAAATAAAAGAAGATCATGGGTTGAGAGATAGATATGAATTTGTTTGTGATACATCTTTTTTCATTTTTCACATTTGATCGTATTTGACTCATGAATGTAATGCCTCAAAAATTTTGGGTTCTAAATAGTACCTTCTAAGCCATGAATACTTCTCTTACGATATCCTGGGATATGGATAGTCAAGATTCAAGTCACAGAAAGTACAAATTGAAAATAATTAGTGGTCAAAGGATGGTATGGAAATGAGGTCATTATAAGGTCAAAAAATTGAAAATGAAATTTGGATAACAAGTAAGTGAATAAGACAAAAGAAGAAATAATGCACTCAAAGATGAAATAATGTAAAGTGGCGGACGGAATCAAGCATATTGAGGATTTGATTTATTAAATCAAACCAATTTAATATAACCAAGGATAATTAGTTTGAGTTAATTAAGATAAAAAGGAATCTTATGGATCTATGACACATGAATGTAGGTTTTGAAACTCATGTAAATATAAAATACAGCAGGATTATAAATTTCAAAACTAAAACCAGTTTTTAATGTATTGAATAATTTCAATTTGTAGCAATAAGCAAGAGAATATTACCATTTTCACTAAATTCTTCTCTTTTGTGTGTTCTCTTCTTGTTGGATTTTCACAAACCCTAACAATCTAATTAGAATACCTCCAATAGTAATCCATACAAGAGAAGAGAACTAAAAATGCCTTTAAGGTGAATAAAAAAGTAGTAAATTAATTCAAGGACTAGTAGAATTAATTCAATAAAGAAATAAAAAGAAAATAGAAAGATTAGGGACTATATTTAAATGTTTTTGCTCTCTACATATGGCTTGTCATGGTAGACCTTTAAGGCCTTATTTATAGTCCTTTTTAGGGCTTTAGTTTTAATCGAATTAGGTGAATCTTACTAGTCTAACCAATCAATTAAACCAAGTTTAATCAAACATGGCTATTCTTTTTCTATGCGTATAACGCCTAGTCTAACTTGGCTCAAATTGTTAATTATTTCCTTCTTCTTCTTTAACCTTAAATGACATCTCATTCTATTGAAATGATTGTCATTTTACATTAATGCCCTTGTCTCTTATGTGTGTGACCTATTGGGATTTTGAGTCAACTCATCATAACAAAATGAATCAGAATCCTACTTGCATTAGGACTCTATGATTTGGACCCCTCAAATTATGATGCATTCTCAATTAATAAATTCATTCTTATGTAAGTAATGAGAGCCATTTTATCATGTATTACAACTACCTAAGTTTTTAGAAAGTTTTATGGTTTGACTTATACTCTTTCATTGATAACTACTAAGCAATTCATCCTTTCACCATACATTATTTCATTTAGGTTTGAGTATGGACTCATATCAACTCAAAGCTAGACTAAAATATATTCTATGAAGCCCTAAATATGTTTGATAATTTGTATATGAATCCCATTCACATATGCATATTGCTTTGGCCATGTACTCTTGAACAAAGTCACCTATAAAAATTAGTGAGATAAACTCCTCTACATTAATTTGTGGTGGTTAATCCTTTGTTATCACTTTTATCTTTGATATTTCACACTATACCTAATCACCATGCTATGAACACCCCGTGGTAAGGAATAAGCTATTATGTCAAAGTATAGTGTTCGATATTCAAGATAATCTTAGTGATCTCAAATCTAAGAATATTTGCACAACTACTATGTTAAGATTGAACCATTGACATAAATTAAGTATCCATGTGATTATCTTAGAGCTAGGTTTATAATGAACTTTTTTTTTTCCAAAAGAGCATCCATATTTTAACTTTAAGCATCTCATGCTTATAGCTTATGAGAACTATTCCTTGATCTAATCAAGAAGTATAACATGTGCAAGTCTATTCATACTAATAATGTTTTACCAGGTTAATACTATGACTAGGGATATTTTAGAAATAAATAAATTTACTTATAATAGGAATCTCACATCATGAACTCTTTATGATTTCCTCTACATTGTGTATTTTATACTAAGGACTTTAAATAGTTTAAGATTTAAATAAACAAATGAATGAAGTGATTCTTGAGCATTGAATAATAAAGATGCCTTAATTAAATAAATGAAATGTCTTGTACATGAAAAATGGCCCTAAATGATTGTCTCTTAGGCATACATATATAACAATATCCCATATCCACCAGAGCTAATCACCTTTATAACTAATACCTATAGTATTTATGTGGCAATTGAACTTCTTATGGGGTAGTGCCTTAGTGAGAGGACTAACTACATTTTGATCAATATATATCTTTCTTATCTTTATATCATTTCTGTGACACCTCTTACTTAGTCTAGTCATCAAACCCGAATAAGAAGCGACACACATACCGATATCCAAACTTAATTTTATTGAAAATCTAAATAAATTAAAACCTTTTCAAAATCCTTTAATTACATATAGACCCTTCAAATCTTAATTTAATAAAAATTCACTTTTTAAATTTTAAAAACAATTTTAGGAATCTGCATGTTGAAAATTTGATAGCATAATGGTTGTACCGGGACACTATCCCAAAATGAATAATACTTGTAGGTTCAAAACACTTTTATAATCTCATTTCAAATAACATTCCAACCATCGACAGCTTTTTGAGCCACTCAAACATCTCAACACAAAAAATTTCATAAATCATGCATCTCAAAGCATAAGTCTAATAAAATCTAACATGCTTAGTTTATATGTGCATTACAAAAGTAAAGTTATTCAGTTAAGTTTACTAAACATTACAAAATACTAGTTTAGACCCAAATCCCCTTTGTAAAACATATAAGTGTACTACTATCATGGCAACCCATATTTTACACAAAGGAAATCCAAAATATACCAAAAAAGAGATCTATATCTTGATCTATATAGCTACTTAAGGCTTCTGTTTTTATTTATACTTTTTTGACCTATGCATCGCAAAAACAAATATGTGTTAAGCATAAAGCTTGGTAGTGTATTCACTATAACATATGTCCACACACACATGCAAGCATTCATTTTATGATAAGCAACATATATTAATCCATTCCATACATATCACGTGATTAACTCATAAAAAGAATACATGTATGCTCATAATATATAATACATCATTATAGTCATGTAACAACATTCATACTTACATGTTGTATTCATACATATAAATTAAAAAATATCTTTGACATGTCTTATTATATCTAATATTATGGTATAATTCGATTTAGCCAAATTGCCCACATATAAGAAACAATTACCTTTAACTAGATAATGGGACTCAATTAACACAAAGGTCCCAATAGTGACCACGAAGATATCAAACAGTGACCTATAAGTCTCAAATCAATCATATAACCTGAAGGAAAAATAATGGCCCATTAGCCTCAACATCATAAACCTATAGGTTTGTAGCACCAAAATGCCCAAATTAGGAACCCATAGGTTCGTAGCACCAAAGTTCCCAAATCAAGAACTCATATGTTTGTAGCACTGAAATGCTTGATGTAGCTACTAAACTCCCTAGTTGATTGATCAACCTATCCCAGTTAGGTTCTCTACATATATGGGCCATCACCTTTTTCTTTTTAGTTTTACCATTTTAAAGTAGCTTATGTAATTTTTATTAAGTATATGGTTAACAAATGACCTTAAGGGAAAAATTATTTTTCTTAATCATTTATTTACATAATGATCATCATAAACATCATAGCAACATTATTATCATCACCTCAACTATAATCTACATATTAATCTTTATAGCCATAACACACATGCCACAAATATCCTTTCACATATCTATACTCATCATAGCATATCAATATGTTTCATGAATTAACATGATTATTCATAACATGTATTTTAGACCATTCAACCATTATAAGCCATCATTCACAATTAAGTGTTTCATGACACCTAATGGCATTAATATACCCTCTTTCATAGGATAACCATATGTGTGCATACTTTTTATATTGACACTTTTATGAGACTTATCATATAAACATGATATGCATAACCAAAAATCTTGCATTATGTCAACCTAAAACATATATATGCATGATATTTATTTCATACCTATATCATATGCATTTTTTAATACATAACATTAACTTATTGATCATATAAAGTCACTAAATTAATAACACACCATTTTTAGCTATCATATCTAATTTAAGCATAAACTATAAATCTTGTTATCTAACTATGCCTTACCTTTAACATATCATTTGCCACTTATGTATACCACACCACACTTATCTAAACATTCCCACAACTAACATATATATCACATTAAACTTACACATCATTCGGCCAACCTCACTTTCACACTCACAACATATCTAATTTGCATTATTATCACATTATCCTTTAATTCCTTGGCATATACATCATTTTTAACTAACATAAACACATACACTCACACATAAGCATTTTCGGCCATTATGCATCTAAGTACTCATCCATCAATTCTTCCTCATTCAAGGTATTAAAATAAACATACATAATCATAATTAACCATTCCACCACACATTAAATAACTACATGCCATTTCATCATATCACATATTAATTAAATACACTAATAACACAATTTAACATTTATTCAACACACACAATGTATACTATAATGAATATACTTACTTTTGATATTTTGTACACTTAATTAAGCACCTTAAACTTTCTCTTTGCCTTTGGTCTTGCTAGTTCCCTTTTTCTCTACATTCCATACACCAAAATTACAATAAAAAATCCATATAAAATCATAGGCTCATAAAAAAAAAAAGAAATTTAATCTTATAGAAACCTTTTAGAAACCCTAAAGATTATTAGAAAAATATCAAACCCTATAAACCATCCCTCTATCAAAATTAGATTATTATTCACATAGCTTTTTTACTCGAAAAATCTTGCAATCCAAGCTTATTTTCTTCACTTTCTCTCTGTGAAGGGCTTTACCCTTTCATACTTTGTCACTAAAATGGCCATTTTCAACTTGTTGAAAATAACTATTTTGAAGGATAAAAAGACAATTTTGACTTCTACCAAAATGGCCATTCCATACAGTGAAGTCCTAACATGACTCCAAAATAGGCAATTGAAAATGGTCATTTTACAACTAAAAATGGCTATTTTTGTTAAGGCCAAAATGGCTTTTTTTTTTTTATCTTGATCCGTGTGTATATAAGTTAAACCCCGCATCAATCTAAGGGGTCAACTTTTCTTATGAAGTGTACACCTAAAAATGTAAAAACACTTTTCAAACACTATTTTACTAATCTTTAAAGGCTTTTCCAAAATTATTTGTCCTTTTTCTCTTGAGTTAATTGAAGATTATTCCTAAAGGCAATTATACATAGTGGGTCAAGCAAATTGTCTTTTTTCTTTCTTCTTTTTTTTTTCTTTTTTTAATCTACCTGCCAGTCAAGTGTGGTGCCTTTTATTTTATTTGTTACCTATTTACCAGTTCAATATGGTAGCTTTATTTTATTTAGGTACTTATCTACCAGTTAGATATTGTATCCTTATCTTATTTGTCTATTAATAATATGCCGTTCTTTTTATTTTTTCACTCAATTATTATTGGTTCTCTTTTCACATGTTATTTATTTAATTATTTATTTTTTATTTCTTATTTCCTTAATTATTTATTTAATCATT
>CANXYI010882704.1:0-11129 GCA_948208565.1 Hura crepitans
ATTATATTTTAAGTTCTAACTTTTTGTCTAATTTATTTTTTATAATTTATTCAAATATAAAATTTATTATATAACATACATATCATTATATATTCAATTATTTAATTTCAAAAGTATTTATTTTAATTTTTTATATTGAAAGTATGTACATTATAAATTGATTATACATTATATAATTTGTTAAATTTTTATTAATTATACTTAATTATTTTTAACATTTTATATTTCAAAATTTAATTTGATTTAATGATTATTTTGTTATTTTAAAATTTTATTATTAATGGTAAATAGTTTAAAATTAATATTTATAAGTTAACATTTAATTATAAATAGATTTTTAAATATATTTTTATTTTTTATATATTATCAATTATATTTTATTTCAAATCTTTTATATAGATAATTATAATTAAAAAAAGAAAAAATCCAATCGAATTCTGTAAGACCATGACTCAGTTAGCATTTTAAGTCTTTATTCGGTCCGATTTTTAAAACATTAGACTTGAGCCTCTGTCAAGAAACAATTACTGCAATACTTTGACCAACAAATAATATAATGAAAATAAAAATTTTTAAGTTCATATTAATGAATCTACAAATGCTTTTGATTATTATATTATAAATCGCTTTGCTTATTTTTACATTTTAAGAGCTTAACACTTTTTTTTAGATCATTTCAATTTCTGGATGTATTTAGATAAATTAGTTGATATGAAATACTAGTCTAATTTAGTCTTTTAATAATAATAATAATAATAATACTTGTTCAATATCTAATTTTGTGAAAATAATAAATAATTGACCCAAGGACCTGATAAACCTAACTTGGCCTAGTTTTAAGCAAAGAATAATTTAGTTAATCACAAGCAATTTTTAGAGAATAAAAATGTTTTAATCATTTTTTTAATGTGTCAAAATATAAAGTAGACGCTTAAAAGTGAAAGGAGGATTATGGAAAAATCCAAATATTGCGAAGGCAAAAATCTGCTCAGATGATTGAAACCAACATCTTCTTCTCGCAGGAAAAAAAAAAAAAAAAAGGAAAATATTTGAAGCAGAAAATATGCAACCATACAATTTGTGTAAGTTTCTTACATAAATTTATAATGTTGACTTTGATGTAAACGTGTGATCAAAAATAAAATGAATGTATACACTGCACATTTCACCCAACTGCCGAAGAGGTACAGTTACATCTTAGCGGAGGCGGATTTGAAAATCATCACCTCTTGTCACGCAACTTTTTCTTCCCTTTCTTTATTATCATTCTGAGCACTACCAGCTTCAATGCTGGCCGCTTGAGAAGACTCCATCAAGCTAGCAGCTATTGCAGCTTTCAGGTCTTCATCTTCAAATTCTGTAAGCACATCTTCGGTTGGATCGGATTGCTGTCGAGAAGAATCAGATCCCTCTAACCCCCAACTTGAGTTGCAGGATTTGGTTATCCTCTCTGCATCTTCAGGAGATAGCCACTGCCCATAACCATTTGAAGCTTCAGATGATGAGATGGGAAACTCTTTTGGAAAATTCCCTCTCACAATGAAAATGCTCCATCCAGAGCTCTTCAGAGAATCCAGATACGCGGCCAGGTAAAACTTAGACAGGTGCTGTGGAGCAGCATAGAGACTGTCAAAGTTATACCACTCCCCATTCACTTTCCTTATACAAAACCAATGATCGTGCAAATGACAAATAAATGCATTTTCCAAATCCGGGTCAATCTGCGCAGGCTCGGCAACTGGACTGCTGAGGGGGATGACCTGCAAATCCCACACTTCTAAAGCCTTTTGTAGGACCTGAAAGCGTAAATTTTCAGAGTCAAATTGAGATAATATTATTACTTTAACAGGCAACAGAAGCAATAGGGAACATGTATTTAGATCAACCCGTACAAAATAAAACGTTCAAACTCTGTATAAACACTTCTTTTTCCTCACATTTGATTACAATAGACACTCTAAACTCAAATATAACTCATGGAAAAAATATAATATACAGAAAATACTGAAAAAAAATCATTAGACAAAAAAAAAATGTATCAACCCCTATCTTGTTGGTTGTTGCGAAGGGGATGAAAAAGCATTCAAATAAGGGAGCCAAAAGGAAACCTCAATCGGTTAAATTTCATCTGTCTTCCTTTATAATATAAGGAACATCAGCTTATCATATACCTATTTCACCACAATTAGCTTTTCAGTGTAATTTGTATATAACATCAGGCCAACATGCATATAACAAACTAAAAGAACTGTAATCTGCAAAACAATCCCCACCTAGAGATGCCCTTCACACGACTGAACACACTTTTCTTAGTACGTTACCATATCTTTCCCTAGACCTCTGATTAGAGCTTGACAAATCCAGTAACTGCAAATGCTGTAATAAATTTGTGATTATCCTTAGAGGTTGAAATTATGTCACCATAACAGACCTCCCACCCAAAAACTTTGCTCTCTTCCAACCACAGCTTCTGCAATGCATTTTCACAATCATCCCACATAATATCTTTTCTGTAAACCAACAGCATAAGTGCCCCCAACAATAATTAGTAATCTGGTTATCCTGTATTCCCTATATTTCGCGTATTCCATCACAGATACTCTCCTCCAACAGTCACTTGCAGTCACAAACTAAGCGTTCATCAACTTCACAAAATTATCATAAAGATTTTTTCTTTCTTCAGATTTCCCCCCTTCCTTTCTATCTAATTGAAGAACAAAACAAAAGAAAGCGAACCTATTGATCAATAAAGATAAAGAAAGCGAACCTGGATACTAAAGTCGCCGTCCAAGGAAACATTGTGGGACTCGGCGGAGAGGAAATCGCCAGTGGAAGCACCTCCACGATGCATCATCTGGCGCTCCTTGCAATCAAGATCGGAGGCCAGCGCCGCCAAATCGAATTCGGAGAAGAAGGGGCCCTGCAAGACCGTGTTGACGCAATGCACAGCGCAAAGCTTAGCCTCTTGCACCTCATGGTACAACATCCCTCCATTGCTAACTCCATCCATATGTGGGGATAGATTTGAAGAGAAGAGAACCCTAAAAGCTGCTATTCCTTATTTTTCTGAATTAATAACTAACAAATTAATTAATTAATTTAACCAATTAGGAGATATGTTGGGCTGATTGTATTTTCTATTTTCCCGTTTCCACGCAAAGAGAAGACAAGAAGACAAGATTAAAGCATTAAAGATCCCCTCTCTTTTTTTTTTTTAATCTATTTATTTATTTATTTTTTATTATTATTTATTTATAGAATTCGCATTGCTGACTGCACGCTTCTATAATTTTGGCATTCCACCTAAAAAAATCTTATTATTATTATTATTAATGTGAATTCCTTACTTGCACACTTCTATAAATTTTGGCTTTTATATTTTATTTATATTACTTTAATATTTTTACTACCTAAAATTGCATATAACCATACTTTATACATTTGAAAATGCTTATTTGATATCAAAATGACCTAACAACATGTGAATTACAGATTAAAAGAGCGTTATTCCAAGCAAAAACATATAAAATTAATATTTAATATTAATTATTAATAATAATAATTTTAATTATCAATTATTAATTTTACATATTTTTAAATATATTTATATTCTTTAAATTTGCATTTACATATTTTCGATCACCTTAATCATTTTAATATAACAGAAGCATTCTCAAGTATAAAAAACATTTATTATATACAATTTTAATAAGTGAAAGTGTTAAAATAAGATAAATTTTAACTATAAATACTGACTTTATACAGTGTAGAAATTAGAATGTCAATTTATATATTATAGCGGTATTATTATTTACACAAGTCATTCACGTGGTCACCTTGTTAGCACGTGTTCACACTTGACACTTGGTAATTTAATTTGAAAACTAATCGAGTCAAATAAATTAAACTCACTTTAAAAGAAATAATTAAACTGATCAAATTTTTTTAAAAAAATCAAATTAAATAAATCGAATTCTTTACATATTTTATATTTTTTTATATGCAGAAATATCAAAACGGCATCACTTTATTATAAATGAACGTTATTTTAAAGGTTTGATCGATTCAATTTATTTTATTTTTACAATCTATTATAACTTCATTTTAGTCTTGAATAAAAAAAATTACAATAAACTTACTTATAACTTATAAATTTTATTCTAAATTTTCAAAAAAATAAAATTTTATCGAAACATTTAAAGTCATTAATACAAAATTAATTCTGATATTGAAAGTCCAAAACTTCATTTGTCTTGAATAAAAAAAATAATAAACTTACTTATAAATTATAAATTTTATTCCAAAATTTCAAAAAAAAATTATTTTCCTAAATTATTAAAGGCATTAATAAAAAAATAAATTTGAATATTGAAACTCAAAATGTACTTACTATTAATTGCTTGAGAAAATAAACAATTCAAGCTGAAAAAAAAACTATTTAATAAATAATTAATAATAATAATTTAAAATTTTATCACACTTAACAATTAAAAAAAAAATCTTCACTTAGCTCTTTCAACCCAAAATGAAAGAGTGGGCATATACCTCATTTTATAGGCCATTTTTTTACAACTTGGGAGAGTCACGGGTCTTCAAATAACTTACCTCTGCTATGAGCCCGGAATGATGGGCTGCGCAGAATTATTCCCGCGTGATAACCTAACCCTGCATCATAGGCCAGCGGGATCAGAACCATGTTGAACGAGACAAGCCTGCAGCGGGTTGACGACAATCTGAACCCGCAGCAAAGGCCGCGAGTTCAGTGAGGAGAGAAGCCCACCAACCAACAAGTCCAATCCTACAACTAAGGCCTACGGACTCAACTCAAAATTTTTTTAAATTCATAAATAATTTCAGCTCATTTCTAAACCCACAATAAGTTTCAGCTCGGCCTCCAATTTGCCAAAAACCCTGTGCAGGACGAGACAAGGCTGCAGGGAGCTGACAACAATCCGAACCCGCAGCAAAGGCCAGCGGATTTAGTGAGAAGAGAAGCCCACCAACCAGCAAGCCCAATCCTGGAACTAAGGCCTACGAGCTCAGCTTAAAATTCTTCTAAACCCACAAAGAGTTTCAAACTCAGCCCTTAATTTGCCAAAACCCCTGCAATAATAGCCTTTTGATTTTGACAGTAGGTTTGCCATTCACGAGTATATTCTCCGTTATCAACATGGCTGTCGAAATTTTCTCGTAATGATATCTTGCTGCTATTGAGATCAAAATCTAATCCATCACTCTCTTGTCACTTGATTCGTCATCAATGATTCTTATCTAATTGATGGATGACCTTTTGAAGTGGCAATGTTCTAAATGTCTTGAACCATTTAGGTTTAGCCCAAATCCAAGTTTTTAAGCAAAAAGAAGATTGTACACACGAAGTAGAAGTTAATCAAGTCACCCTATTCGGTAACCAGAGTCAATGTACTTGATTTTCAAGTAAAAGAATTAACAAATAGGCCTCATTTGCCTCAAAAGTTCTCTCTAAACTCTCCATTTTATCTCTATATCACTTAATGCTTAAGCATCTAAATATAAGTTCAAGATCCACTCTTTTTTATTGTTTTATAAAGATTTGAATGCTAACAAAAAGTCATCGAATCAAATTCTTCATTTTTTTTTTATAATTATATCATTTGAAGGATGAGATAAAGATCGAATTCTAATCAATTAAAAAAATAATTAGATTCTCCACTGCTCAAATCAAATTCTCACTGATCTTGCATCCCATAAGGTTTCTATCCACCCCCAATTTATCATAGCATATCAGAAAACACGTTTCTTATTCCTTAGTCTTTCACAATCAATGGCTTGGTAATAGTTTGCCTTGTCTTTGACTTTCATTGGAACTCTTCCTGAAGCTTGTCCCAAGCCACTTTTGCTATTTTCCGGGTCATAATTATAATAAAATGTTACCCAAAAAAGCTGCTTCAATTATGTTGTTTTATTTGAGCGACGATAGGATTGGTTGGGGGATGGCGGGTTTGGGGACACTGGACAACCTTCGAAAGAAAGAAAGCTCTTGTTTCAATAACCCAAATGTTGAAGTTCCCATTGTTAACTATTGTATCGGTACAAAAGCTAAGTCACGCCGTGAAACTGCCACAACTATAAAATCTAAATCCCTCCATTATGCAGTAGCCCTCGTACCAACTGAAAGCTTTAAGATTAGAGGTTTCAAACAAAATAAAGAACTTTTTTTCAGCTCTCTCTCTCTCTCATGCTGGACAAAGATCACAACTTCTACCTTATGTTTAAGAGCTTAAATACAAATATTAAAACTACAGACCAACAACTAAAGCTAAAGACTGGATAGCATGTATAACCTGATGAAAGGCAGCTGACAACCCCCAAAGGAATTGACTACGAACTACCGCGAGTATCCTGGAAAAATTGGCATCTTCAACATCCCCATTTGATCAATTGATAGCAAAGAAATGTCAACTAACGCAAATTCACAGATTCACTTGTATCTATTAAAAGATCCAATTTCCTCTATTTATGCATGGGATAATTATTTGAATTTCTGCCTTATTTTCATAAAAGAATATTAGGTGGCATTGAGTTAGCAGAAAACAAGGGGGAAGAAAGAGAAAGGGGGCAGATGGCAACGAAAAGCAAGATACCATAGGAAAATCATCACTTGAGAGTTGAGGTTAATTCAAACTGTCAAGCAGGCAGAAATTTGAGTCAACAATCATAAGAATGCTCATGTGCTTTCTCTGTAAAGTAGCTAGCATGGACTGAAAATTGCTCGAAGCTGCACTCAGCAACTAGCCACAAATAAATGAGCAACTCTAATTGCATCTAAAAAACTATGGAGCCACTGCTCTTTTAAAGCAGGCTAAGCAGCAAATATGTCTACGTTATAGCCTCACTAAGCAAGACTGGAAAACTTGGACCAATATTTGGTATGAAACAAAACTAGGATTACCATAAATTTCCACTCCAACCATCGGTCTTCAGTCTTTATTCCTTCACAGAAATGTCTCATACAAGTAGATCATAATGGTTGTTACCACTGTAGAGCAGCCTCACAACTTCCTTCAGTTTTCCCTTCTTCCTGCCCTTGAAAAACTCAGTTCCATATTCTGCTATGGGAATAAAGCCAGAACTCCATCCACCGCCTGTATGCTGCAATTCATTATAAACATAAACATACATACAATTAGTTGATGAATGGCCCACCATCTTTCACCTCATCAAAAGCATATTTGAAACCAAAAAATGTCGATGTCATTTCTCTTAACTGAAGCATCACATTTTTTTTTCTTGGGCGCTGCTTGAGGAAAGAGGTACTGGTTAACTCAGAATCATGCAAAATGAAATGCTTTAATCATCAGTCTTGACCAAAATGAATAAATTTCAGATAAAGCCAATGACTAACAATAGTTATTCATGAAGAAACCAGCTATTCCAGCCGTCATGAGGATGACAGGGTATGAGCATGCTAGACTTGGCACATAACTTAAAATGCTTACCCATAAGGATAATTTGCGTGGATATGTCTTTATATGTTGTCGGCATAAAAAAATAATATCTATTGATCAGCACACATTCGTTAGACGATTAATCTACTAGACCAAGTTCAAATCCAGCACATTTATAATCGTTCATTTGCTAGAAAAGCAGTCCTGGCATGAATTGTTCTTATTTAAGGGGCTGAATTTCAGCTTCTTCCTTGCCCAGAGGTACGAAAACTGGTAAATCTGATTATGAAATTTTGACTGATAAAATTGATCTTAGTAAGTTTCCTTATCCCGATAGAGTTAGGAAGGATAAACTAGAAGCACAATTTGCAAAATTTCTAGATATGTTTAAAAAGTTGCAAATTAGTATTCCTTTTGCTTAGGCTTTGACGCAGATGCCTCACTGTACTAAATTCATGAAGGATATCCTTTCTAAAAAGAAAAAGATATGACACTCGTTGTTAGACAGAAAATTGCAATGCTATTTTACAGAATAAGATTCCTGCTAAGCTCAAGGATTCAGAAAGTTTCACTTTGCCGTGTGAATTGGGCGATTTACAAGTTAATAAGGCATTATGTGATCCTGATGCCTGTATTAATTTGATGCCTTTGTGCAGAGAACTTAATTTGGGAGACCTTAAGGAGATAGAAATGTACTTGCAGCTTGTTGATAGGTTAGTGAGAAAACATAATGTTAGGATTAGATCCTAACTTAGGTTGCTTATCAGAAATAAAATTAGAAATTTAGAGAAGAGAGAAAGAGATATAGCAGAAATAACAGATGAAGGAAGAAGACAGAGAGGAGATACGGAGAGAGAAGAGAGAAAGAATTGAAAGAGAAAGAGAAATTGTACTAATTCTGCATAAGTGGTCCACACCAGTGGGGGCCCATTACATATATAGGTAAGGAATAAAATGATTAGTTACACATAGAGCCAAAATGGTGTGTAGCAACTGTTGATTTACCTCACTACTTCTAGAATTTACTAACTAATTTGTTCTCTCTTATAACTAACTTTAGTACATTTTTCCACTTTTACCCTTTTCTATTTTACATAACAATACCCTCCCCTTGAGAGCATTCTTGTCCCCAAGAATGATAAAAGCCCGGAATCTGTTGTTTGGATAAAGTGGACATACTCCCAACTTCCCAAGTGGTCTCTATGGTAGGTAAGTGAACTTTGTCTACAAGGTGGGCCTTCAAATATTCCTGGTCCTTTATCAAAAATTCTCTTTCACTTGGCCCCCTATTAGCATCCTCTTTTAAGTAATGTGTCATAGCTTCGCTTTCCTGTAGAAAATCTTCAACAGCAGCTACTGATGTGGCTTCAATAGGAAGAATAGATAAGTTAGGAGAAATGTTGGTATTAGGGATTAAGGTGATGAGGAAAAATCTGGAAGTAATCCCTATCCATCAGTCGTGTACCCTTCTATTGAAAGAGCTGACAGTCATCATCTTCAAACTGATCTGCTCCTCTAATCCTTGGAGTTCAGCATTTTTCCATTCTTATAAATGCTGAGTTTGTTTGCCCTGAAGTCAAATGTAATAGGGGAATGCATCTTCATCCGATCAACCCCCAATATCATATCATAGTCCCTTAGCTCCAGTACCCTCATGTCAAAATCAAATTTGCAGCCCTGTATATTCCATATGCAGCCATTACATTTATCAGTCAGTGAAACTTTCCGACCATCAGCCACTTTCACTGTTACCGCTGGCACCTAGACAATGGGCAGCTTTAAGGATTTAGCTATCTTATAATCCAGAAAACAATGAGTACTCCCACTATCTATTAAAATCATGATAACTTTGTTGCTTAATTGCCCTTTCAACTTAATTGTGTTATCACTCATCCCCCCTTCTAAAGCATTCAAAGACAGAGCAATATGCTCTTCTAATTTTGTCAGGTCAGTAGGTGAAACCTCATCTACTGCTTGCCAATCTCCCTCTTCTAGTGCATCTTCCATACAAGATTGAATGGCCATTAACTTCTTTCCAATACACCGGTGTCCAGGGTAGTATCTCTCACCATATTTATAACATGCTCCGACGTTTTTCTTGGGGGTATTTAAAGCTTGTTTGATTGGGGGATAAGGTGAAGTTGATGTTGGTGTTTTGGCCATAGTCGTAGGTTCGGCTGCTTGTGGAATAGTTGAGGAATGAGTAGTGGAATTTGCGAGTGGTGTATATGCTGGAGCTTTCCAACTAGGTCTAGGTTTGAAGGCTTCTAACTACTGTTCTTGGAGTTTAGCTTGTTCGATGGCAGCATATAGGTTAGGTGGTTTAAAAATTTTCACAGTGCACCTAATCTCATCTTTCAGACCTCCAATGAAGCTAGAAACATAATAGGATGCTGTATGTTGGAGGTATAATTTCTCCATTCTCAATTTTAACTCTTCAAACTTATCCTGGTAGGCATCTATAGTACTAGTTTGCCTCAACCGTTGGAAGTCCTCTACTATGTTATCCTCTCCTTCCTCTTTAAATCTTATGCAAATAGCCTCTAAAAATTCATTCCAATCTAGATCTCCCTCATCTTGACTCCAATTCAGAAACCAGTATTCCTTGAAGGAAAAGACTAGCAAGTTCAACGTGTTTTTCTGCTGCAACTTCAAAAATTTGGAAGCATTTTTTGCATTTACTTACCCAAGACCTACTGTCAACTCCATCAAAAATAGGCAAATCACCCTTAGGTAAGAGTCTGGGTACATAGGCTCTATTATGGTTACTAAGTTCAACTACATTACTGTCAACAGGGGTATGAAGTATTCCTCTATTAGATCTAGGGTTATCAGAGGGAAGAATGAGAGTTTCCTTATCTTTGCTGGAGCTTGCAATTGTAGAATCAATTGCAGGGTTCTAGTTACACATCGAAGGTGAAGGAGGTGGTTTGAGATGAATATCTTGAATCAGTTGGGCCAAATAGGCCACAGACCACTAGTTCTCAAGCTTAAACTCTTCGTAGAGTAGTTGAGATTGCCTCTGACCTTCCTTCAAAGCTTCTATAGAGGTCTTGTGTTCTGTAAGTTAAGCCTCGATGGACTCCATTTGCTTTTCAACCTTAGAGTTGAGTGCTTGTAGCTGTTCTCCCAGTTCTTCAACAAATACAGGAATTCCTTCAAAGGAAAGAGCTTTGGTTTTCTTAGCAATAGCGGTTTTGGTCATGACGGCACCAATAACCGAACCTGGCTCTGATACCAGTTGTTAGGATTAGATCCCAACTTAGGTTGCTTATTAAAAATAGAATTAGAAATTTAGAGAAGAGAGGAAGAGATAGAGCAGCAATAGCAAATGAAGGAAGAAGACAGAATAGATATGGAGAGAGACGAGAGAAAGACTTGAAAGAGAAAGAGACATTGTATTAACTTTGCATAAGTGGTCCGCACCAATGGGGGACTATTACCTATATAGGAAAGGAATAAAATGATTAGATGTACATAGAGCCAAAATGGTGTGTGTAGCAGCTGTTGATTTACCTCGCTACTTCTAGAATTTACTAACTAATTTGTGCTCTTTCTTATAACTAACTTTAGTACATTTTTCCACTTTTACCCTTTTCTATTATACATAACACATAAAGGGATAATCAAAGATCTACTAGTCAAGGTCAATAAGTTTATTTTCCCTATGAATTTTGTGGTAATGGACATGGAAGTTAATAG
>CANXYI010882758.1:0-10420 GCA_948208565.1 Hura crepitans
CATAGTCTTAACCTTAGGAAGAGACATCAAACAAGCATAAAATAGTTCAAAACATGTAAAATAGGGTTACAAATAGTATACAAATCTTAAGTTACAAAATACAATTGTTTAGGCCTAAGACTAATACATCCATCCTAAAAGTGCCTTTCTATGTCTATACATCTCATAATCTAATTGCATACATCAAAAAGTACCAAAATATTGCCCTTCTATTACATGTCTGGATGTCCTGAGGCTTAGGCTCAATTGTCCTTTTGACCTATGCATCATAAATAAAATGATGCACTAAGTAATATGCTTAGTGGTGAAATTGATGTAAATCATGCATTATGCCACATCATTATTAATGATACCCATATTTCTCATTTATCACCACATGTATCATCCATAGTTTATGAATACTACATAACCATACATAAGTTGAGCATTAACATAAAAATATTATAATTCACATAAAAACATGAATAATGCACCTTACATGCCAATTTGGTCATTCCATGTATAAAGACAAAGTTTAATATGCTTTTATTTGCCAATATAACCAAACACATGTCCTATAGAAAATAGGGGTGGATGGCCAGTACGACCACCATGAACCCGAAGGCCTATTTACCAATGTGGATATGAAGATAAAACATAACATGATGGCAATTATGACCATTTATGAACCCTAAGTTCATCTACCAACATAGATCCGAAGATCAAACATATATAGGCTTATGGGTTAGACTAAAAGTGGACCCATAGAGCAAAAATATCAAAAAGCATTATAGTGCCTTAGCAGCTGCTACTATATCCCTAGTTGATCGGTCAACCTATTAATCTAGGTTATTAAGCATATAGGCCATTTAACATGTTTATTTTTAGTTTCACCATTTCACTAAGTTTACAATAGCTTTTAAACATGGTTAGATCAATAATTAATCATATCAAAAATTAAGTAGTTTAGGTATTAATTTGATCATATACCTTATATTAATGAAATGCCATATTTAAATGTCTACATTTACAAACATGTAGTCATACATGCCAAATTATGCTTGCCAATCTTACTTTGACCATATCATTATCATTATTAAGTAATTTGCCAAATATGTCCACTTTATGCTTAATTTCAAGCATTCCATATTTAATGTTGCTCATTAGGTCCATTTGGCCACTAAGCTTTTAGCATTCACCATAAGCATATCTTTATATAATGCATCATATAAGAATGTTCATAAAATCCAAATCTTGCATATGGTACCACACAACCTTATACATATATACATTATTTGCATTCATGCATAATAATGCCACTAAAGTAACATAATCATCATTATGTAACTAATATTTCATCCACCATATTTAACATTTCTTTTAAGTGTATAATAACATATCACACACACTCACACATCTAATAAGGCCATTCGGCCATAATGCTCCCACATACCAAAAAGGCATATTTTCCTCATTTCAACACAACATAACCATTACTCTGGCAAAAACTATCCTATTTCATATTACATACATAAAATAAACTAGCATACACACTTTTAGGTCCATTAAAGCCATTTATCCACCATGCTTCTAATACCTAATTCATATTCACTTTGTATATTTAGACATATATGACCATTTTCCTATATCAATCTAACATACTCATGTGATACACTATTGTAAACAAGCACATACATCACAATGAAACTAATTAAACCATTCAATCACTAGACCATTTCCCATTTTATGCTAATGCCATTTATTCCTATACATTCTACACATCACACACATTATTTACGCACCATATAAACTAATTCAAGTGGCAATTAACACAATTAAACTTCTTTAGTACATTTATTACATACAACTACCTTTAATTAATATGATGGATAATTAGGGCATTCTTGAATATTCATGAAGTATATTGATTTCACTTACCAAAATGATCATAGTGCCAATCCTAAAGACTGCACACACCTTTATTTTCCCTTTATCCTATGTATTGTCCATTTTTTCAACTGCTTATTAAAGATTCAATTTTCAAAAATTTGTAAAAAATCAAAGAAAACATAAAATGACAAAAACAAGCATAAATACCCTATTGGACACCTAGGGAACATAAGAAAAATGTTGGGTTTCAAAAATTCTCACTCGAATAAAAAATGGTTACTGTTCACCCCCGACTAAAATTGAGCCAAAACCTTTTGTTTTTTTTTATTTTCTCGCTTTTTTAAGCTTTAAAGGCCATAGAGTCACCTAAAATAGGCTCAATCAAAGAAATCAGAGCTTAAATGGATGGCTTAAAGAAGAAAAATGGAGGAGTGAAGGTGATGAAGTCATTGACTTCAAATGGGGTAGAGGAGAAGATGAGGTTTGACCATTTTAATGCCATTTGACCCTTTATATAATTTCTCATAATTTAATTTTTTTGCCCATTTTTTCTCTTTCTCTTTTATTTTTCCTCCTCATTAAAGCTCTATTTATCTTTAATTAACCATTCAAAAATTCAATTAATTATGGCCACACAATTCTCTAAAATTTGGTGCTCGAAAAACGTGAAAAACTAAATTATTACATTATTTTTATGTTACACCATTTTTAGATAAAATACTTCTTGACCTTCAAAATTTCCAATTCTAATGCTAATAGGCTAATTAGAAATTTTTAAGTATCAGGTTGTATGAGGCTCATAATTTTTTGAGCAACTTTTAATTTTTTTTTACGGTTTAGCTTTGCTTTGGTTACTATACAAAAGACACTACTGTAACAACTTTCTTAGCATTTTTAAACAATCAAATAACTTTTAATTGATTTCAAACTTTGCCTAATATTATTTTATGATTAATACTTTTAACTTATAGCTTCAGTTTATCCTAGGTCTTGGGAATACTATTCATCTCGGGAAAGTACTCTTTATAAAAGTCGAGATTTTTGGGTCGTTACATTTATGATAATGCCCATAAGTTTTTGGGATCTTAGAAAGATCTTTCTAAACATTTGAGATGGGCTTGGAAACCTAAAATGTTAATTTGGATTTATGAGAAAAAGAACTAAAAATCACTTAAATATTATAAAAAGTGAAGTTATAATTTTGAATTCTTGAGACTTTTTTTAATAGCAAGAAATTATAAAGAAGTTACATAAGTTGAGCATTCTACATTAGAGGACTAATAAAGTATAATAAAAATAAATTTGGTATGGAATATTAGCTAGGCTAGTTATGTAACCTTGATAATGAAATTTAGGGAGCAAAATTTAAGAGAATTAAAGCTTTCAGAGATATGAAATATAGAAAGGAAGCAAGAAAAGAATTAAGGACTTGAAATTTTAAATCTTTCATCAAGGGAGGACTAATTTTGGTGCATGAGTTAAGATATTTTATTTAAACCCAAATAAAAAATTTTTAGACCCTTCTTTTTATTTTTATTCTTTTATTTCTTTCCCTTATTAACCTCACCAGCCCATCACTTTTCTTTTTAATCTACTATCCATCTTGGTTGCCACCTTTTTCTTTAAAACTATCCTTCATCACTATCCATTAAGCTCTATCATGTGAGAGCCTTTGTGCTAAGTCAATTTGTGTTGTTCTTTCAAAGATCTATAGCAAAATAGGAAGAAGAAAGTTGAAATAAGGATTAATCTCAGTTCATAGATTAAAAATTTAGATTGGCTAAAATGATTCAAGGGAGATGAATTCATATGTTTAAAAGAAGGGGATTTTTTTGAAATGCTCTATTATTTTTGCTAAATGAAATCAAGCACTACATCCAATGAAAAAAGAACAATAGTAGATATTTGAATTCTTGAATGGAATTTTTGAGATAATCCAATCAAAGAAAGATGATTACTTTATTTTTAAAGATCAAAAGAAGTTAAATGTCACCAATTCAAGAGATGAAAGCAATATATACAATTCAACTTTTTACCTCTATAATTCTAACTTTTCTCGATTTTAAGATAGCAGTTTTGCAATGCCTGTAAGTTGAGGCTCTGTGAACCGTACCTCTAAGGCTCAAAAAGTGTTCCCGAAGTGCTGGGTCACCTTAATAAGGCTTAAGGTGGGGCGAACTAGTCATGAAACTTTGAGGGCTTGAAAATGATATAATTTAAAGATTTAGCATAACTAAAAAATTATTTTAGGCCAAAATTTAGTGGTCTTTAGGCTCAAATGGACTTAGGCCGGGAATGACTTGAGATGTGTCTAGATAGACCTACAATTACCATAACTTGAAGGTTAAAAATTCCCATGTGCCATTAGTGAAGGAATTTTTAATTTTCGACATCTTTTGCTATTTTTTTCCTTAATTTTGAGATTTCCACATAAATTGAGAAATTGGTTAACTACCTTGTCGAAGGAATTTTGACCTAAGATTTTAGGAGACCTTAAATAGGCCTAATCAAGGATTTTTAAAATTAACACAACAAATTTTTAAGGTCTTTTTTGAATTTTTAAAATTTCTAAAAGTTCTTAAGAAAAATCAAGATTTTAGAGCGCTCGGGTGACATGTCTCACCATTCGAGCTACGACAACTACTATAAAAGGGGTGCTAAGTGGCCATTACCCCACTTGGCCTATTGACACCTTATCCCTCCTCTATTTTCTCCTTTCTTCTTCCTTCTTCACCCGATGCTATCTTTTCCTCATCTCCTCAATTTCCATGGCTTTTTAAGCTTTAATCCTCCCTAATTTGTCACCAAAAATTACCTTGATTAGTTAAGAAATGGTCTTTGAAGGTTTGGGAGACCATAAGTAAGCATAAAACTCAAGAAAAATCAAGGAAGCCTTATGTACATAAAGGTACTTGGAAAATCAAATTTGTGTGTAAGTGGCTTTTCCCATTTTTCATTTTTTCCAAAGGCCTTTCATCATTTTAAGGATGCATATGTTCTTAGATTTTCATTTGGAGGTTTATGGAAATTTCTATGATTTCTCTAAGCCATGGATGTGTGTATGTAGGCCAAGGTGGAGTTGATATTCAATAAAGGAAATAAAGGTGCTAAAGTGTAGGCAAGGCTTTATTTTAAGTGTAGGTATGTGAATTTAATGCATTTGAGGCATGCCATGTTTAATTCATGTGTAATTTGTGTGGAAACCTTGTATGGAATTGGTGGTTATGGTGAGTAATGTGTGTGTAATGGAGATTTAAGCTTAGTTTGATGTTATTTCAATGTGGATTGAGTGATTTATGGGATGATTTGGTGGAAAGAATAGTGGGAAGGGTAAGGCCTCACTTTAGATAAGAGGTTGTGTGTGTGTGGTGTATTATGGCATGTGCACATAAGGTTTATGATGACTAATGATGTCTATGCTATAGGATTTAATGGTTTGTATGTGTGTATGGTGAGAAAAAGCATGGCTATGGGTGGTGCCATGAATGGTCGAGAGGTATGTTAGGGTACCTTAGATGGCAATTTATGTGTATGGCATGGTCGAATGGTGTGTGTGGTGGGAAATGTGTGTTAGGCATGGGATTAGATGTATATGTGGTGAATTTGATGAAAATATGCTTGTATGTGTGAAATCATAGCATGGCCAAGGCATATGTGTTGTATGTTATGGCATGATGTGCATGGTATATCATGTGTATAGGCACGTATATATTAGAGCTTTGATATATGACATATGTGTGTTGAATTATGGAAATGTGCATGGGTGTGACCTTAATTTAGTGGTGGTCAAGAGGTATGTTATGGTTTGCATGTATGTATATGTATGAGACATGGTGTATGACATGTAAAATTGGCATGGCATGATGAATATATATTGGGTGACATTAGGATGGCATGAAATAAGTATAAATATGTGAATAAGTATGGTACAATAATTAGTTAGTATAGGTAAAGAAATGGTGTTCATAATTGAGTTAAGAAATGGTTTGAAAATGCCTTAAAACGGGATGGTAAAAATGACCTATAATGGATCTCACAATGGCATAATTTTGGACATAAGTTTAGGACACTTTGTGTACTTGGTTTAAAATGATTTTGAGGCCATTTAGAATGTATGAAATGACATAATTTGCGGGCTAAAAGGGTATGTAGTAATGGATTAGAGTGGCATGGAAAAATGCCTAAAAAATGGTGACCATGGACCTATAACTATGTACGAAAAATTAAAAGTGACCTATAACTGTCCTATAAAAATAATTAATTGGAACTTGAATTGGAAATGGCCTATAATCCATCATAATTAGACTTAGAATAATGATATAAAATGAACTTAGATTGGACTTGGAATTGTTCCTGAAATTGCCTAAGATTTGGCTTAGAAAATAGACCTATAACTGTTCGGTAGGACCAAAATAGACCTATAACTATCTGGATAAAAATTCAACTATTAAAATAAATTCATAGCTATTTGTTGTTCAACCCTAAATATTATAAAATGATGATTAGTAAATAAATGGACATAAAATAATGATAGATGGCCCATTAGTTAGACACCCATTAGATGGGTTGACAAGTCAACTAGGGATTAGCAGCTGCTAGATATTTATTATTGATTATTTAGACATTGGGAGGTTTATGGACTGATCCCAACTATCCGTAGAGTAACTTGTTGTTGATTAGTGGGATGTTGGGAGGTCTATAGATTTATCCCTAATATCCCCTATTTGGTATTAGGAGGTTCAAGTGAACTAATCCCTACTATTAGACTGGGCCGGTGCAGTGGTCAAGGTCCAGAAAATGGGCCACTGCATAACTTTTTAATTCCCTCTTGGTCCAGTGTTTTTAAGTATACTCTATCTGGTCAGGTTTATTAAATTTAATTAAAGTAAATTAAAAATACAAATTAGATTTGATGTCAATCAAAGAGTGAATAAATTTAATGAAATTACCATAGTGGCATAACAGTAATTAATTAAACTGGGAGATTGAGTACTAGAATTAATGGCACTAGCATGAATTGATTACCTTGGATTGCATTTATACATTTATAGCTTGTTGCTCCATCTGAGTGCTTGCATATTACATGTTTTAATATGTTAAATTCACCACTGAGTTTTATACTCAGTGTACCAGTGTTTTGGTGCATAGGTTATAGAGGTAAGTGATCTAGCCTCGAGGATCATATAGTGTAGCAGCACAGATAGTAAAAGGTATGTAGATGTATTTTTTTTATGTTTAGTAGGCACTCATGTAAACACTGTAGGTTATAGGTTCAACAAGCTTAGAAGTTGCTAGTGTCTATATATATAAGTGTATGTGGGATGTATATAAACTGGCTATTTATTTGAATGTTTTATTTCTATAGTTTTTGATGATTTTGGGCCTGAGGCCCTATGTGATATGTAAGTTATATTGATATGTGGTGATGTTGCTGAGTGGACTAGAAGTGTTCAGAAGGAGACAAAGTGATAGTAATGATATTAAAAGCATTTTTACATGTGGAAAAATTTTAGAATGTCACCCGAGTAGTCATTGTGTTGCCCAGATTTCTATAAACATGTAGAGGGTTCGTTAAATGGGTTTTTGGATCTGTTATACCTTATGTATGAATAATTAAGGGATAGACTAAGAAGTGTAAGCAATATTAGATCAAATAATAAATAATTTGTGAGTGTTAAGGAGTGTAGACCTGGAGCAATCTCAAGAAGGGTGCCTTAGTGGAAAGTGCATCGCCTATTGGGTTTCTTCAAAAATCTAAGAGGGGGAGGGGGGGTTATAATAGGTGGTATCAAAGCATAGGTTAAATGTTCCTAGGTGTTTTACATAAGTCCCAGTGTTTAGGGCTTTTTTTTTCTAAACTGCTACACTACTAAAAGGCTAATTGGTCTTATTTCTTTTGTAGTTAATCAAGATGAGTGATAAGATACCAAAAGAATGGGGAGAGGAAGTGGCTAGTTATGCTCCTACAATAGTTTAAGGAGTAACTAATAGTGCTGCCATACTAGAGCCTAGTAATGCTGCACAGTACAATAGCCACAAGCATAGCCATAAACACAAGAATCCTGACACTATTACAACAAATAGTTAATATACTCAGACACACTGCAATTGCTATTCCATCTCCTCCACCAGTTTTAGTACCTCCATAACCACCAGCTCCTTCACAAAAAACCCCTTTAGAAAGGCTTAAAAAGATAAGAGTTGTAGACTTTCTGGGTACAAAGGTGGATGATATAGCTCGAGCATAGTACTTGTTAGATAGAACATTTAGAATCTTAGAATAGTTAGAGTGTACATAAGAAGAGAGCTTGAAGTGCATAACTTCTCTTCTTTAGGAAGAGACATTTCATTGATGGGATACCATTAAGAAGAGGAAGGTAGCAACAGATCTCACTTGGGAGTTTTTCCTAAAAGAGTTTAGAAAGAGATACATTCTAAAATCATACAAAGACTAGAAGAGGCAGGAGTTTCTAGATTTGAGACAGGGTAGGAGAACAATATCAGAGTATGAAAAGGAATTCATTAGATTGATAAGATATGCTGAGGAATTTGTCCCTAGTGAAGAGAAGAAATGCAAGAGGATTCTGAAAGGTTTGAATGTGGAGGTAAGAATGCAAATAGCTAACCTGAGGGTTATAGATTTTGCAGTATTAGTAGCATCAACAAATGACATGGAAGAAATGGTACATGAGAAGAGGGATTTCTTTTAGAGGAAGAGACAGTTCACCACTAGGTAGTTTAGTGTAGCCCCAGGTGGTAGTAAGAGATGAAGAGAGGTACAGTCTCAGTCCGAGTTAGTACACTAAACACAGAGGCAAACTCAATCTTAGAGGTTTAAGCAAGCTTCTGTAGTTAGGCCTTAACCACCATCATGAGCCTCTAGTACTCCAGTACTAGCAACAACTAGAAATGTACCCTTGACTTGTGGCCTTTGCAATAGAAGACCTTGGAGGGGTCAGTATTGGTAGAGTAAAAGGGGAGAGTGTTTCACTTGTGGTGCTAAGGATCATTGCCAGAGAGAGTGTCTCTAGAGATAGATAGAGGGTGCCCATATATAGGCATCTATAGCAACATCTTAAGGTAAAGGATAGAGATAGGGTAGAGGGAATTAGTCTAATACTAGATAGAGGGCAAGATCAGAAGCTCGTGCACTAGTAAGGTAATATGCTGTTAAGGCCCGCGAAGAGCAGTAGCCCCAGATGTCATTACTAGTACATTTTACTTATTTGATGTTCTAATTTTGGCATTGATAGACCTAGGATCCATGCATTCTTATATATGCACTACACAAGCACATGATAGGGGATTGAAACTTGAGCATGTAGTAATCCTATAGGGCAGAGTGTGAATGTAAACTGGGTATATAAGTATTACTCCTTAGTGATTCAGGAACATCTCTTTTTTGTTGATTAATTGAGTTACCTTTCCATGAATTTGATGTCATTCTAGGAATGGATTGGCTATCTAAACATTAGGCTGTAGTGGATTGTAAACACAAGAAGTTAACCCTCTAGACTACAGAGGGATGGTAAATGACAATTGTAGGTGAGAAAAGCCTTCGAGATAATCTCATCTCAGCTGTTACAACAAGAAAACTCATTTATAAAAGGTGCAAAGCCTACCTAGCACATGTCATTAACACTAATACTTCCATTCTAAGCCTTAAATAGATTTCAATAGTTTTTGAATTCCTTAATGTATTTCTTAATGAGTTGCTAGGGTTACCTCCATAGAAAAAGCTTAATTTTGAGATTGAGGTGTTTCCTAGTACAACTTATGTATCTATTACTCCTTATAAAATGGCACCTACTGAGTTGAAAGAATTGAAACCGCGGTTACAAGATTTGTTAGACAAGGGGTTCATCAGACCCAGTATTTCACCCTAGAGAGCCCCTGTATTGTTTGTAAAGGAGAAAGATAGGTTGCCCCAGTTGTGCATTGACTATAGATAGCTGAATAAAGTGATAGTGAGAAATAAATATCCTTTGCCCATAATAGATAATCTTTTTGACTAGCTAAGAGGTGTAGGTGTATTTTCCAAGATTGATTTGAGATTCAGGTACCATTAGCAAAGAATTAAGGAAGCTGATATTCCTAAAATTGTCTTTAAGACTCGATACAGGCATTATGAGTTCCTAGTGATGCCATTTGGACTCATTAATGCCCTAACAACTTTTATGGACCTAATGAATAGAGTATTCCAACCATACTTGGAATAGTTTGTTATAGTATTCATTGATAATATCCTAGTGTACTCTAAGACTAAAGAATATCATAAACAATATCTTAGGATTTTGTTAAAGACTCTAAGGGAGAAATATTTATGTGCCAAATTGAGAAAATGTGAATTTTGGCTGAATGAAGTGGCATTTCTATGACACATAGTATCAGTGGAGGGTATTAGAGTAGACCCTAGCAAGATCAGGCCAGTATTAGAATGGGAACCCCTAAGGAATGTGAAAGAGATATAGAGTTTTTTCAGGTTTAGCTGGGTATTATAGAAGGTTTGTGAAAGGATTTTCTATGATTGCAACACCTATGACTAAATTGA
>CANXYI010882906.1:0-15428 GCA_948208565.1 Hura crepitans
ACTAGCTGAACTAAAATTAAAGTCTTGATCAATATACTCTTTAGCTTATCAAAACTCTCTTGACATCTGCTATCCCACTAAAAATTTATATCCTTCCTCATAAGACGTGTCATAGGGGAAGCTATCAAGGAAAACCCCTTAATAAACCATCTATATTATCTAGCCAAACCTAAGAACCTCCTGATCTCTATTGTATTCCTCAATGGTATCCACTCTATAATAGCCCGAATCTTGCTAGGATCAACCCTTATGCCTTTTGCTAATGATATATGGCCTCAAAATGACACTTTCTTTAGCCAAAACTCACACTTAACGAGCTTAGTGTAGAGCTTTTTATCCCTCAAGACCTATGAAACTGTTCATAGATGTTTCTCATACTCCTCATGGTTTTTAGAATACATAAGGATGTCATTGATGAAGACTACTACAAATTGATCTAGAAATAGCCTAAAAATCCATTTCATAAGACCCATAAATGTTGCCAATGCATTAGTTAACCCAAAAGGCATCATTAGGAACTCATAATGACCATATTTAGTCCTGAAAGCTGTCTTATATATGTCCGCCTCTTTCACTCTCAACTAATAATGCCCAGATCTAAGATCAATCTTAAAGAAGACATTTGCCCCTCTAAGCTGATAAAAGGATCATCTATCCATGGTAAGGGATACTTATTCTTGATAGTGACTTCGTTTAACTGCCTGTAATCCACACAAAGCCTCAAACAACCATCCTTCTTCTTGATAAATAGAATCAATGGTCACCATGGTGAAACACTCGGTCTGATGTAACATTTATCAAGAAGCTCTTACAATTGTATTTTCTACTCTTTTAGCTCTACAGGAACCATCCTGTATAGAGCTATGGAAACTAGTGTTATGCCTGGCATCACCTTAAATCCAAATTCTAACTCCTGTTCTTATGGCAAACTAGGTAGTTCATCTGGGAAAACATCCTCAAACTTAAGCACAAGAGGAATTTGACTTGCTCTTGATACTTCTTTTTTAGTGTCAACCACATATGCAATGTAGGCTTGACAACCCTTTCACATCATCCTTCTAGCCACAATTGCTGATACTATATTATCCATGCAATCTAATCTCTTATTAATTAACTTTACTTTTACCAATCACTAGCTTGTAACGTGATCCTCTTCTTCTTGCAATCCATTATGGCATGATACTTGGACAACTAGTCCATGCCTAACATAAGATCTAACTAATTAAATGACAATTCAATGAGATCTACCAAGAAAATATGTCCTTATGCTAACATAGGACAGTCTTTGTATACTATATTCACTATGATGTTCTTTCCTATAAGATTGCTAACCATCATACCAAAACCAATGTCATCTGACTCTAAACCCCGATCTATAACCCCTGCTGTGTAAATATATGAATGTCTAAACTCTAGGTCTATTATTGCTAAAAGAAGTAAATCAATGATATGGGAAATACCCACTATAATCTTTAGAGCATTTGCCTCCTCTCTAGCCCATATGGCATACTACTTGGCCGGAGCTCTACTTTCTAACTTGTCCTTTAGATTGGCCCCAACTTTGCTCCCAGTGTCTCCCTTCTGTGATGACTCCAAAGGTCTAACAGGATAGTTTTTGTCACACTGTTACCTAACTTCTGGAGAAACTCAATAAGAGTATGAACTTTCCCTAAAGTCACCCTTCCTAGGATTTCCCTAAGGTTCATTCATTTAACTTTTATTAATTTATTCTATTTCCATATTTACTTCTAAAAATTTTCCATTGTTTATTTATTTCCAGTTCATATTAGTTATAAAACTATGAGAAAACTTTTATTTTGTCAAAAAAAACATTTCTTTTTAGAAAATCGGACAGCATAATGGTTGTCCGAGTTAAAATCCGAAAATTTTCTTACAAAGAAAACACTTTTCTATAATTCATTCAATATTTCTCCACTCCCAGACCTTTCTGGTCCTCCAATCTCATCATTCAACATGTTCACATATGCACAATCAATATATAAAATCAACACTCAATATTGCAGGGTCTCTAACTCCCCATCATCATCAGAATAACACCGATAAAATAACAATTATATATTATTCATAGGCATACAGTTGTTTTTAAGTCTTCATTTACATTTATACATCATCTTCAATCATTACAATTCTACATCCTCTACCCACTTTCTAACTATACATGAGTACACATTCTTATTTACAGATGAAAAATAGACAAAAATTATACCTCAGACTCTCCTCTCAGCTATAGAGGCTTGACACTTCTTATACTTTCTCTATCTTTTACCTATACATCAGAACATCTATACATTGAGTATAACTTAGTAGTGAATTTTGAATAAAACATATGCATTCTTTCATACTCATTCAGATATTCAAGCAATTACAATTATCTTTAGTAGTTCATTCTCATATAATAGGCATATATAGCAATTTAACATACTTTGACAGGCAATTATAGCAATGGCAAGTGTCATGTCAAAATTTTCTTTTACACAATTCAATTATAGTAATTTCATATCATGTTTTCATTTATAATAAATCAATTATAATTCCAAGTTTCCAATTCATTTCATTTATAGTAGTTCATTATCATTCATCAAGCAATTACAGTGGTTTATATCATTTTATAATGAAATAAAGTCACATCATATACTGCATCATATTTTTTATTCTCTTGTATCATTTATGGTCATTTTAGTCTATATTATCATTTCATGCCAAGTATTTATTTCATTTATCATTTATCACTTATCTCAACACAATTATTTTAATTATTAGGCCCATGCCTATATACTGCACCTAAGTACACTAGATAACAGAATTCTGGGTTTGCAGTGGTCTGCATTTTGGACCTTATACTATAGCTGCACCTACATATTCCTATGCCATACTATGCAGTGGTTCTATGAACCTTATACTATAACTGCACCTATATATTCCTGTGTAGTGGCTCTAGAAACCAAAATGTTACTGCAATAACCTCTTTTCTCAAACAAGCATTGTGCAGTGATTCAAATAAACCAAAATGCTACTACACTAGCCACATATTATAACAAATGTGGGATTGATCTAATTGATCAAAACTAGTGGCTGCTTTATTCTTAGTTGACTGGTCAAACCATCCAGTACGTGTCTAACTATATATGCCATATATCTATTTTCATTTTTCATTCAGCTTTAGGTCATTTTAGATTATTCAAACTTACTTTTTGTCATTTTTTTCTTCATAATGTCATCCAAGCGATTTATTTAATCACTAGTCATATCATTTCCCACCAAGTTTTCATCATTTTACCATTTTATTTTCTTATCATCATGAGTCATAATTCATAAGGTTCAATGCACATCTTAATATATCTTAAATTTCATAACACATTTTTAAGTCATAAGTTGCCATTTCCTTTATTTTTCATTTTCTTTCTTTAATAGCCTTTTTACTCATCATTGCTTTAGAATATAATGTCATTTTCATGCACAACTAGCAATTTCACATGCACACATTCTTAATATTTGTTTTGGTCATATTATGTTTCTTAGCATCCACTTTCATTTCAAACCATTTACCATAATTCCATGCATCCTTTATCACTTTCATCATTATATCATTCATTTACAAGCTTGACTATTAACTATTCATACATACATGCCATAAACTTCATTCGACCATTTAGGGTGCCATATCATCCATATTAATTTCCATTATTTCAACACCTTTTCATTACTTTTACATATATATACATGATGTTCATTAATTTTCTCACATCATTATATACATTAACATGTATGAACATTTACTATTCACATATGCATTGTACATACATATCATAAGACACATTTCATCAAACATATCTCTATGTCCATTTTCCTTTCAATATCATGCCATCTACACTCACATGTGCTTATTACAAATACACACACAGAATATGATATTTTTGGCTCCTTCTTTTAACTCACATTTCATATTCTTTTTCATACCATTTTATCACACTTTCATATTAAAATCATACTAATTACTCATCTAAGTGATCAATATACATACATATACATAACATAGACCATTCAGCTTATACATGTTTATCACTATACATTTTTAATTTCGTACTTTTTACTACATTTTCTCACTTCATATATACATATACATTATGTACACCAATTATTACATTCAATTATATGCTTTTACATACATAAATGTCCCATTATTCATTCAAACATAGTACATATGCCATTCAACCATAATTGGCCAACTTTATTCATTTTCAATTTTTACCATTTCTTTACATATTCATCATTTATACTCATTTTTACACCAAAACATCAAACATACTAACCAAATACATTCATTCTCATGGCATATTAACATTTTCTATACAAGTATTCATACCATTTTTCAAACAAATGTTACATGTATATGTTTAATTCAAATTCACTTACCTCAAATAGGCAATTCACCACTTTTTAATGCTCACTTTAGCCTTATTTCTCCTTATCCCTTTTTTTTCCTACATACACATTTCTCAATTTTAGAAAATTCCTCAAAATTCCATTTTAACTTTAAATTGAGTTCTAATTGTACCTAGAGTCTTGGAATAATCTCTAGTTTCCATAACTAAAATAAAAATTAATTTTTGAAAACTTACTATTCATGGTGACACTATTCACCAAGTTGTAAATTCTCTCTCCACAAGCCTTATTTTGATGAAATTCCACTTTTAGTTGCTTATTTAGGTCATGGAGGGAATTTTAAAGGTATTAATTGGTGGATTTATGGAGGAGGGAAAGTGAAAATTTTGATAGCCATTTTTAAGGAAAATGGCAATAGTTTCTTGGGAATTAATGAAGAAAATGGGTGCATTTTGTGTGTATGGACTCACCAATACCAAATCACCATTTTATGTAAGTGGCCTATGGGCTCTGTTCTCTTATTCCTTGGTTTTCACACCGTGATAAGCTCAATTTTGCATCAAATTTTAAACATTCATTGCAATTGTTCTAGACCTCTAAAAATACTAATCTTGGTGTCAAAATTCTTCATTTAATCCCATACAAGGGCTTGTAAATTTTTGTGTCAAAATTCCATCGTTAACTTGGGTCACTATTCACTCGTGAAATCTAAAAATTATAAATAAATAGTAAATGATCTTAGAATATTAAAATTCTTTCTCTAATAGACTCATTAGAATTTTTAACCTTCAGAGTATGCTATTTTTAGGTCTATCCGAGCATATCTCGGACCAATCCTAGAACAAACCCATTTTATGTCACTATTCACTTTTTTATTGTCTATTATGATTTAATGGTTTTGATAAATCTTTTAATTAATTCTTTTTCATCAATTTTAGGTCATCAAAGTTTTATGACCAGTACTACCCTTTTTTGGCCTTTGTATAGTGTCTCGCACCTCTGGGAATACTATTCATGCCTCGAAAAGTACTGTTCATGAAACTGTGTTTCATGAGTATTATAGTTTCTTTGAAATGCTTTTTGGAGGCACAACCCTAGTAAACTCTTACTGTAGCCTTCCAATGAACACCTCATTGTCTCTTATGGCAAGTCTCATAAGCTATTGTTGGCTCACTACCAGTAGTAGATCTAGAAGCACTTGATGTCTGAGTCTTACTCTAAAACCCTATCCTAACCTCTGGGACCAATCTGACTTCTTTCTCTATTATTGCCTAGACTGACCTTATTTCTACTTCTTATCAGCTGTATAACTAGAATTGCCCTATCCCTGGCCATAAGATCTCTTCTTAAAGCTATCTCTCTTCTATCTCAATTGAGGTGTCATCTCTGTGGTATGACAAGATATCAAGGCTGAAAAATGCCTAATCTACATCGAAGCAACTTGTTGGATAATGTTTAGATTTAACCCCTTCTCAATCATCTTGCTGCAATCTTCCTCTATAGCCACCGTTGTCTTAGCATATCTGCTTAAGTGAGCAAACTCCTTCTCATACTCATATATTGACCTATACTTTTACCTTATGTCTATAAACTCTTGGTGCTTTTGATACAAGCAATGCTCAGTTATGTACTTCTTGAATTCTTTAAGAAAGAACTCCAAATTAAGATCAGCAGTCATCTTATGCTCTGTAATGGCCTCCTGCCACTTCAAAGCTTCCTTCGACAGCATAAAAGTAATACATGTTGTCTACTCCTTCTAAGGACACTTCAACTACTACATAATCTTAAGCATCTGATCTAGCCAATACTCATCTCTACTCAACTCATCTAGCTCCTCACCTTTAAAGAACTCAGCCCTGTTCTTTAATAACCATTCCATGTACGTTTTCTAAAAAGCCTACTGCTCTTGAGGTACTAGAGGTGGAACTATATATATTGTAGAAGCTGCAACAGTAATAGCCACTATCGCCTATTTGACGAACTCTAACATCATCTGTAGCTAAGCTAAATGACCATATTGTTTATGTGTAGCATGTCCCATATCATTGGAGGTCATATACTCTAGTTTGGCCCCTCCTTGCCTAATAGTTGGAGGAGCATGGCTCTCTACTTCTTCCTCTTCACTTCAGGTAGTACTATGACTCATCTCCGTATCTGTAGGTAAGAGAAATAGATTATGAACCCCATATGTAAAATTTTGTAATATAAACATACTACAACTTCTACAATACTCTTATGTAACCCCTAGGTTTAGAGGAAAGCCTAAACTTGAGCTTTAATACCATTAATTATGACACCCTTTACCCTTTCTATACACCGAACTAGAATAGAGAGCACACACGCATATCAATATCTAATTTTGCTACCCATAAAACCTAATTAAATTAAAAATTTTATTAATTAAAGGATTTCTTGACTTTTAGAGTTGTAAAAACACCGAAAACCATTTGGCACATTATATGAGGCAACTAATGGGGTCATTATGTTAAAATTTTGGTAGCATAATGGCTATATCGGGACATTTTCCCAAATAGTAAACTTGTAAAAAATAGTTCTAAAATGACATACAACACAACTCAACTCCAATTGGGTCCTCTTAACCCTCTAATTATCATAAAAATAGCACAGAACCTCAAGCTCATCACAAGCAACAATCTTAATGCAACATTAAGAGATATTATACAAGTCATGTAAGAAATATAAAGCTTTTGAAATAAATACAGTTTAAGTTACAACATTGACTCATATTTACAGATTAGGCCTAATCCCTCTAGAATCACAAGAACACTTCTATTACATTTACATCATGACTATTTTACAGAAAGAAAACAAATATACCTAAAACTGGGTAGTCTTTATATTCCCTATATGGCAGAAGCTTTGGCTCTAATCTATTGCTCAATTAATTAAGCATTGAAAACAAACCAATGCGCTAAGATTTGCTTAGTGGTGTAATCACTTCAACATGAAAATGCTAATTATATCATGCAATTGTTCATTTCATTTCAATATTATGACATGCTATCAATAAAAAGCATACAATTTGATCTATAAGCAAATAAGCATTTTTGATATGCATGCATGTCAAGAAATATACATATGCTACATAATTTCCGAATATATAGCTTAACTATTATCAACATAATTAAAATGAGCCATAAGCTTAACATGCACTTTTATCTCCTTATAATAAGCACATATGCATATAAGCACATATAGAAAGCTTAATAACATACATTACATGTTATAACCTCATAGTTATACATTAATCAATTTGCGATTTCTTAAGCATCTTTATACCACTTCATCATTTTAAAGTCTTTATATTGTATAACAAATGCCCATATTAAATAGATAACTATTTAAGGCTGGATAGCGAATATCACACTAGCTTAAAAGGCACTCGCATCTAAGGATACATAGACATTGGCCCATCAGCATTCACATTCAAAGATATGTGGAAACATTGGCCCATAGACACTCACATCAATCAATACATAGAAATATTGGCCTAAAGGCACTCGCACTTATCGGTACATAGATCGATGACCCTATAGATCTCATACCTGAAGGTAAGCTAGTAGGTGCTAAAAATCCTAGTTGACTAATCAACCTATCTAAATTAGGTTGTCTAACTATATAGGCATCATTAAACTCATTAAATTATGTTATTTAAGCCATTTATACATTTTACACCATACTATCACATAATCCATCTCATTGCCGATTTTACACATTAGCAAGGCCTAAAAACATATGTCTATATCATAAACAATTTAATTATGTCATATAGCCAACTTAGGCTTACATAAGCTCCTTTCCACCAAAAGGCCACATTACCTAGGTGTAATAGCTCAAATAATAACATATATCATCACATGTATTCTTTTGCCTAAACTTATACACCATTCAGCCCTTTCAGTCATAAGGCCTTCAATGTATGTGCAAAACTCTTTAAAAGCTTTATTAACACATTATAATGTCATAAAATGCATCTATGTATCTTAGTTCTCTTTAATACCTAAATATGCCATTTAAAGCATCATTAGGCCTTATATGGCTATAACATATGCCATACATGCACTTCTCATATCATGCACATTTAATTAGCATTATTATCATGCATTCATGCCTTATAATGCATAATGCATCAAACAATTGCATCAAAGCCACATCTCGCATTAATATGCCATGTAAACATAATATTGACATATATCAATATAAGACACATAAACCTCATTACATGGAAAAAGTCCATAATTATGTCATGGTGGCATTCAGCCACTCCCACTTGCACACGCACTCATGTATTAAATTACATTAAGGCACACACAAAAGCATTTATGCCTTATTTCACATACATTGCCCACATTTTCACTTTAGGCCATCATAACACCTAAACAAATGCCATTACTACATATGAAGCATTCGGCCATCCATATATGCATACACATATTCATTTTATCACTTGTAAGCTACACAATTGCATTTTCACCATTTTTCACCATACATTACAAAAATAACCATTTAAGGCATAACTAGCACAATATTTATGCTCCTAGCTTACATGAGGCATTCGGCTTCCTCATTGCATGCATACAACATTCATAACACACATTTATAACATTCAACATAACCATTCATCAATAATAATTAAATCATGCTTTTGAAATATAATGGCCACTAATGCACAATATGTAGTAAATACACATATTAAATTTGGAGCATTTTTTATTCATTTTAAAGTGATTACACAAACCAAAAATAGTCATCAAGTACACATGTAGCTATCTTAGGCCTTCTCCTTTCCTAAGGAAGTTCAGTTTAAATTCTCACCAATGAATTCAAATAGGTTCGATTAGAAAAATTACAAAAAATCATATATAGCTCTAAAAAATAAAACAAGCATACACACACTCTTGGACACCCATAAGGTCTAGGAAAAATATTAGACTCAAAAGAAAATTACTTGATCATGATTTGGTCACTATTCACCTTGGGAAGGAAATCTCGATTCCTCTTGGGATTCTTTACCAAACGAGGCGATCTTGATGTCTATAGCTTTATCTCAGGAAGTTTTATCTCTTACAAACCATTTTCTAGAATGGGTATAGAGGAGAAAAAAGAAAAAGAGAAGAAAGAGAGAGGGAGAGTGGTGGATTTTGAGAGGAATGGGAGGAGTGAGAGAAAAGGAAAAGGAGATAAATGGAAGGAAATGAGATTTTTAGGGTATTTATAATTTTTTTTAAATTTAATTTATTTTTGTTTCCATAATTTTTTCTCCCCTCTAAAATGATCAAAATTCCTCAAAATGGGTTCCAAAAATTAGATAAATACAAATCCCATAGACACCAAAAGAATCGAGCTCGAAATAGGAGGAAAATCAAAAAATTAATATTTTTCCTTAGCCAAAAACTCGATAAAAATACTTCTCGATATCTAAAAATTATGATTCCAAAGCCAATGTACTATTTGAAATATTTAAGTATAAGGTTGTAATATTTTTAGATTATTTTGAGCAACTTTTGAATTATTTTATGGTTTAACTTTACCTATGACACTATTCACAAGATATTACCATAAAATCTTCTTTAGTGTTTCTTACCATCCAAATGACTTTGGATTAGCTTCAACCTTTACCCAAAAATCTCTCATAATTAATACTCCCTATTGGTACACTTAGTGCAACTCGGGTTTTGGGAAGCACTATTCACCCTAAAAAAATACTATTAATAAGAGTCGAGATTTTTGGGTTGTTACATAGATTGTAAGCAAAAAAGGTTAGCTCTCAAGGTAGATGATAGGATTAAGATCATGATTGTAGGAGAGAGAATGGATTTTTTATTCAATCTTGTCATGATAGTCACAGCAAGATGGATGATGAGGAAGGGTTATTAGGCTTATCTTACATATATGTTTGACACAAGGAAGGAGAGTTTAGATGCAGGAAGTATACTAGTAGTATCCCACTATATGGATGTTTTTCTAAAAATGTTGCCTAGTTTGCCTCTTGAATGAGAAGTCAAGTTCAACATTAAAGTTCTACATAGAATTATTTTGATATCGATAGCTCTATATCAAATGGCTCTAATAAAATTGAAAGAATTAAAGATATAGCTACAAGAGTTAATAGGCAAGGTCTTTATAAGACTTAGTGTTTTGCCTTGGGGAGCACTAGTGTTATTTGTAAAGTAAAAGGATAGTTCTCTCTAGTAGTGTGTGGATTACAGACTGCTAACTAAGGTAACCATTAAAAACAAATACCCATTGTCATAGATAGACAGTCTTTTTTATCATTTTAAAGGGCTGGAGTGTTTTTTAAGATTGATTTGAGGTTTGGGTATTATCAACTAAGAGTTAAGGAAGCTGATATAGCGAAGATAGCTTTTAGAACAAAATATGGTCATAATGAGTTTTTGGTAATGCCATTTGGACTTACCAATACTCCTGTGCCTTTTATAGATATGATGAATCAAGTTTTTAAACTGTATCTTAACCAATTTGTGGTTATATTCATTGATGACATCTTGATCTATGCAAAGAACAAAGAAGACCAGGAATATCATTTGAGGATAATTTTTTAGATTTTAAAAGAAGAGAAACTCTATGCCAAACTCAACAAGTATGAGTATTAGCTTACTGAGGTGTCTTTCCTTAGGCACATAACTTCTACAGAATGTATATGAGTTGATCCCAAAAAGATTTAAGCAATGATAGAGTGAAAAGCCACTTAGGAAAACCATAAATGTCAAAAGTTTCCTTGGGTTGGATGGTTATTATAGATAGTTTATGAAGGGGTTTTCATTGATCACAGCACCTATGACTCATTTATCAAAGAATGATGTTAAGTTTGTTTAGGATGATAGATGCTAGGAGAGTTTTAACAAGCTTAAGATGATATTGACAAAAGCACCTATTCATATTTAGATGATTTCTGAGAAGGATTTCACTATCTATAGTAATGCTTTAAATAATAGGTTGGGTTGTGTTGTGTTTTGATGCAAGAAGGCAAAGCAGTTGCCTATACTTCTAGATAGTTGAAGCCACATGAGAAGAACTACCTACTCATGATCTAGAGCTTGTAGTGATGGTCTTTGCATTAAAGATTTAGAGACACTATCTTTATATAGAGAAGTGTTATATATGCATTGATCATAAGAGTTTGAAGTATCTTTTGACGTAAAAGGCGTTGAACTTAAGAAAAAAGAGATGGTTAAAACTGATTAAGAACTATGAATGTTTAATGGATTACCATCCTGGAAAGTCCAATGCAGTGGCCGAAGCACTTAACAGGAAATTTATGGTATCCATGAGAGCCATGAATGTCATATTTTAGATGAAAGGTGATTATGCTTTATTAGTGAGATGCAAGAAAAACCCAATTGGCTTCAGCAAGTTAAGGATAATCAGAAGGATGATCATAGGTTGATAAGTACGATAAGCGCCATCCAAGAGGAGAAGCCCACTAAGTATGAAATGAAGAGTGATGGTTGTCTGTATTACCATGACATGATTTGTGATCCCGATGTTAAAGAGTTAAAGAAATAGATTTTAGATAAGGCTCACAATGCTTCTTATGTTATGCACCCTAGTAATACAATAATGTATCAAGATTTGAAATTATCTTATTTATGGCTTATCATAAAGTGAAATGTATTAGAATATGTGATAAAGTGCCTTACTTGTCAGTAGGTAAAGGTAGAACATTAAGTTTCATCTAGATTGTTACATCCTATAAGAATTCAAGAATGGAAATGGGATAGAGTAACCATGGACTCTGAGGTTAGGTTACCTATGCTGAGGAGCAACTGTGATTCAATATAAGTTGTGGTATATCACCTTATCTAGACAACTCATTTCATACCAATAAGAATGGACTATTCTTTGGAGGAGCTTATTAAGTTATACATTAATGAGGTCATTAGGTTGCATGGAGTGCCATCTTTAATCATATCTGATCGAGACCCATAATATACATTAAGGTTTAAAAAAAAAGTTTACGAGGCTTTTGGTACTTGATTGAGTTTTAGTATGGCATTTCATCTACAGGTTGACAAATAGTATAAAAGCGTCATTTAGGTAATCCTTTAATACTTGAGTGATTTAATGTTAAGTAGTATATAGTGTTATACTCATGATGAAGCATGGTTAATAGGTCCTAAAAGATATGCCTAGGATTTGTGCAATTAAGTTCAAGGGCAGCTGCGATCACTATCTATAATTGGCAGAGTTTGCATATAATAACAACCATCAAGCAAGTTTGGGTATGGCTCCTTATGAGGCATCGTATGGAAGAAAGTGCAGAACTCCTTTATATTAGAGTTAACTAAGTGAAACCAAGCTTATGGCATTAGATTTGATCAAGGATGTTGAGGAGAAGGTTAAGATCATCACGAATAAGTTAAAGGTAGCTTTTGATAGATAACAGCCTTATTCTGATCTTAGGAGAAAAGATATTTACTTTGATGTGTGAGACAAGGTGTTTTTAAAGGTTTCACTATAGAAGAAGGTTTTATGTTTTGGCAAAAAAGGAAAGCCGAGTCCGAGGTTTATTGAACCATATGAATTGATAAAATGTGTGGGGCTAGTAGCCTATAAACTAGCATTGCCACTAGATCTTTAGCAGATTCATGATGTCTTCCATATATCTATGCTTCAAAGATATAGATCAGACCTAACACATGTTTTATCTATGGTAGAGGTTAAAGTTAAACCATATTTGTCATATGAATAAGTGCTTGTCAAAATTTTGGATAGAGAGGTTAAAGAGTTACTAAATAAGACAGTCCCACATGTGAAGGTTACTTGGAAGCACCATGGAATAGAAGAGGCAACATGGGAAAGCCCTCACTTGTTTGAACTAGGTAACATCAAGGATGACATTTCTTTTAACAAGGGAAGTAAGGTAATGACCTAAAAGTCTCGACTTTTATGAATAGTACCTTATTGGGGATGAATAGTATTCCTAAGACGTGGGATATACTAAAGCTACTAGGTGGAAGCATGAATCACAAAAATAATTTTGGGCAATGTTTGAAACCAATTGAAAATCATTTGGTTCATTAAAAATGCTAACAAATTTTTATGGCATTATTTTATGAATAGTAACTAAGGCAAAGTTGAACTGTAAAATATTTTAAAAGTTGCTCAAAAAATTATAGGAATAATACAACCTGATACTAAAAAATTCTAAAGAGCCTATTGGCATTAGAATTAGAATTTTTGGAGATTGGGAAGTATTTTTACTAAAATCAGGTAACCTTAAAAATTATGTTTATAATTAGTTTTTTGCATTTTTCAAGCATGGATTTTTTTTGGGTTTGTGGGGGCTAATTTAAGGATTTTTAAGGAGTCTCAAAAGTATGAAAATAGGTTAAGAAAACATTTTAAAAACTATATATATGTATATATATGTATATATACATATGTATGTGTCTGTATATATATATATACATATATAAACCTTAGCCAAAAGAAATGAGCAATTTCGTCTTTGTTGGGTCCAAGGTTGTTGATGCAAGGGAAATGGGGAAAAAGGCCATTTATGGCTCCTCTAATGTAATTCAAGCCCATTTTTTTTCATTTAAAGCTTTTGTCTAAACCTCTACAACCTCTAAAGGCCATTTCTACCATGATTTATGCAAAAAATAAAAGGTTAGGCTCGATTTTTCTCTTCAATGAATAGTAAACAAAATTTTTTTTTATAGGAATTTTCAATTTTCAACATTTTTCCCATAATCCCCAAGTGCCCAAGAGTTAATATATGTAGTCATTTTTTTTTATTTTTGATGCCCCTTTGGTTTATTTTTTATTTTAATGAAATGAATATGTAATAAGCAGTTGAGAAAATGAATAAAAACTGAGACAAGGGAAAGAACAAGGTGTGAGCTAACATCACGAGTGTCGTCTGGGTATGTGTAATTTGGTTTATGCTTTGAATTTTCCATATTATACCTTAAATGTAATAACTACAATTAATGTGCAATAATGCCTAATAAATGTATATGATGTGCAATTAAGGATGTTAATGAGATTTATGAATATATGTAATTAATGTTGACAAGGTTATGCTAATAGGAATGATGGAAACTAAATTATGGGTGTATGTTTATGTGTATATAAGAATGCAAATGGCATGTTAAATGTTAATTATTTTTTCATATGATGCTAAATGGTTGTAATGTATTTTAATGATGATTTATGTATGTGTATATGCTAAAGGCATTGAAGGACCTTATGGCCGAAATGGCCATATGAGTGTGTGTGCGAGTGAATGTTGGCTCATATATGTATGTATATATATGAAGTTATGCATTTTTACACGTAAAATGTTCATAAAACTTGATCATAATAAATAATGAATAATATAAGCTTGAGGTATGAAATTTGAATGAGATGTTCTTAATGGTAAAAAGGATATGTAAGAGTGAGGTTGTGATGTGAGCATAGCCGAATGGCCTGAGAATGTGAAGATGCTTTTGAGACACATTAAGTGTATAAAATGACCTAAAAATATGATATAGATAATAATGTATTCCTTATTAACTTATGTGCGTGTAATAATAGATTTATATTTTAAAAATCAGTTTTTATGCTTTATTGATTTCATAGTGTGCTTTTAGCATATTTATGAAATAGATGACTTGTAAGTGGTACTAATAGCTTTATTAGCATGATCATGGTATTATGATGTGTATATGTTAAGATGAGAATTTCTAAAGCTTGTGGATGATATATCTATAGAATTTATGATGTTGGTCTATAAGCCTATAAGGTATGTACTTACCTTGATAATTATAGAGTAATATTCATGTGTAATGCGTTTAATATGAAAAAATTGTCATATAAAACATGTATGGACATAGGCACGTAATGATTATACAATTGGCAATATAATGAGTCATTGTTTTGTGTAACGTTGTATTAAGCATATAATTAATGCTTTCCTAATTTAGTCATTTGTTGGCTAAGTCAAAGGAAATAAATGCAATTTTAACTAATAATAATAAAGTGGAACAAAAAAA
>CANXYI010882970.1:0-20392 GCA_948208565.1 Hura crepitans
TCTTGTTTTGGGATCATAGAATTTAAATCCCCATAATCTTTTAGAGTATCCTACAAAGTAACTACTAACAATCCTCATATTTAGTTTCTTTTCATTTGGCTTCTAAGGCCTCATCTCAGCTGGACATCCCTAAACTCGAAAGTGCTTTCAGATAGGTTTTTTACTCGTCCATAACTCATAAGGGGTTTTGTTTGTAGCTTTTGTAAGAACTCTATTGAGTATATAGATTGCAATCTTTAATACATCTCCCCATAGTGAGTGAGGTAAAGATATACGACAAATCATACTCCGTACCATATTTTTAAGGGTTCTATTTCGTCTCTCTCCTACACCATTCATGTTAGGAGAGCCCAATATGGTGTATTAAGGGATGATCCTATAATCACTTAGGAATCGAGCAAATGCACTTGGACATTGTTCACCCGATTCGTCATACCTACCGTAGTATTCATCACCATGATTGGATCTTATGGCTTTAATAATTTTACCAAGTTGATTTTCAACTTCGGCCTTAATCAACTTAAAAATGTCCAATGCTTGTGACTTCTTATGAATTAAGTATAGGTAGCCATACTGAGAATAATCATTTATGAATGTGATAAAATATTGTTGGTCATTCTAAGAAGCTGTGGGGAAAGGCCTACAAATATTTGTATGTATCAATTCTAAGACATCCTTAACTCTCTTTGCTCTAATTTTCTCTTGTTTGTAGTTTTACCTTTTATGCACTCAAAACAAACATCGTGATATGAGTCATCAAGCTTTTCAAAAATCCCTTCTGACACAAGCTTGTCAATTCTATTTTTACAGATATGACCCAAACGCTTATGCCATGATGAGAAAGAATTCTTATTTGATAATTTGTGTTTAGTGCCTTTGGTTTCAATATTGTGGGATTCATTATATGAATTTACTGTATCAAGTAAATAAAGGTTATCATGATCAGATAAATTACTAGTTCCAACAAGTATAGAATTAAAATCAACATTACATTTTTATTTCTAAATGAACAAATAAATCCTTCTTTTTCCAGCATAGAAATTGAAACCAGATTCCATTTAAAAAATGGTACAATGAATATATTTTTCAATTCTAAATATAAACTAGTATGTAATAACAATCAAAAAGTCCCTATGCCTAAAACTTCCACTAGATTTCCAGCTAACATATGGATGCATTTCTTATCATCATTTGGCTGTTGACAGTTCAGGCGACCCTGCATAGATATACATGTATGAGTTATAGCACCAGAATCCAATCACCAAGTATATCTTGGTACTGAAACCAAATTAACTTTAGTACAAATAAGAGCAAAAGATGTACCTTTGTTTACTCACCATATGCGATATTAGGCATAATCTTTCATATGAAAAGGGTCTTTGCAAAAGAAGCATTTCTTTTCGTTATGTCTCTTGGACATATCCTTATGCTTCTTTTGTTGTTTCGTCAGCGTAATCTCTTTGCCTTTTCTCTTTTTACCATGTCCCAAAGAGGTTGATGCCAAATGAGCACTTTCACTTTTATGATGTTTCATCCTATCTTCTTTTTGCACCAAGTGAGAGATGAGCTTATTCATTGTCCATTTTTCCTTTTGACAATTATACCTCACCTTAAATTGACTGAATTATGGAGGAAGAAAAATCAACACTAAATGAACAAGTAAGTCTTCTGAAAAGCTCAATTTTTAGTGTCTTTAGTTTTCCCACAAGATCAAACATTTCAAGTATGTACTTCCTTATGCTTCCATTACCTTTATACCTCATGGAAACAAGTTTTCTTAAAGTTGCACTTGTTTCCACCTTATCGCTTTTGGAAAAGCATTTTTTAATGGTGTTAAGGAACCTTTTGGCATTTGTTTCCTCAGATACAGTGTCTAGAAAAGTCTCTAGGATAGCATTTTCATGATTGTAAGACTCATGTAGTTAGAGCGATCCCACCTCTCAAAAGCCCTATAATCTTTAAGAGAGCTTTGATTTATAAGAGGCGCATGACAAGGCTCTCTCAATGCAAAGTCTAAATCATACATCCTAAGACCATAATCAACTTATTTTTCCAAGTCTTAGAGTTGCTACCATTGAGCACTGAAATGCTATTAATATTAGTAGTAACAGCAGAAGCATTAACAATATCAACTGTACATAGAATAATATAAAACACAATAAGCTCACATAAATAAGTAATCATAACAATATAGTGATTAATTATATTAATAACAAAGTCCCATCTCAAGATAACCAGTGTAATGTCGAATCTAGTATTTGGACAGAAAATTGACTCACAATTGGTTTTCTTGGTGCAATAGTCAAGCATTGATGATAAAATCTAATCAAGTGCTTAGGCTTCCTTTGGGCCAACTTAGCATTTACAACGAACACCAAATAATCATCACACGCTTATTACCACATGTGTATATAATTTTCTACCAAACAATAGTCTTCCTTTAGGCTAACATGTTACCTACATGAAGAAAAACATACACCCTTACCTTAATAATTCACAAGAAAAAAATTTCCACAGTAGAGGTTACTTTGGTGACTATATTGTTTCAATTAATTGAAGTGAAAATTTAAATATGCTTAATTTTAAAGTTATCAATAATTAATCACAAAATCTATAAGCAGATATATGCAATACCAAAGACATATAATTAAATATTATAGGCATAATTAATATACATAAATAAAAACAGAACAATCAAAATTATGAATTTATTCCAATGTTAACATAAGAAAAATTAATTTTCATAATGTTAAAACTTTAAAATTCAATCACAAATATATATATATATATATATATATATATATATAATGGAATTGGAATTAGCAATACCACGACTTTAAGACAATTACGATTCACAATAGCAATCGATTTTTTTTTGTTAATCATTTGCCACATAATAAAAAACAGTAAAATCAATTTAATATACTAAAATTCATGGCCATCAAAATTGAATACAATTTAAACAGTAATCTATATGAATGTTATAAAAAAATTAATCGATTCAACTATCGATTTTACATACATATATATAATAATTTAATACTCAAAATCTTGATGATTCAACATGAAATAGGCTCTAATGACAATTGTTGGATCCTTAAACTTTAGCCAAAATTGATCAGGTTAAATCATTAAGAAGAATAAACTAGATGCAAAAGTGTACTTGAGTCTATGAACAAAGATACGAGGAATTATGGCAAGAGAACGATACAATTGTAGGGAACGTGATTTTTTAATTGATCGTATACCTTTTGTCGATAGATGGGAACCAACACTTTTTGTTATATGTCAATCAGGAACCACAATCATTATATATATAAAACCTAATGGGTATAGTTACCAATTTAGCTCATCATCAATTTGTTAATTATATCCCAGGAATTCTACGCATTTATATTTTAAACCTTATACTTTTATATTTGATGACATGGACCTCCATATAGTTAGATCACTTTAATTAGGTGTTTAAACTTTATAATAGAAATATGCATACGATTATTTACTATAATATATGTACGTCTACATGCCCATATGCATTAAATAATTATGCATGCACATGGTTCATAGCCCAAAATTCTAATAAAAATCTCTTCAATCAAACTATGTTTCAAAACTAGTTTATGGACTTGTCTACCCTCTTCAATGACTTCAACTTGAGAACAAGATCTCAAAATAAAAGGAAAAGTTAACTGATTCTATACATAATTAGCATATGAAAGAATATTATAAAATAAAGATAAAGCCTAAATCAACTCAAGTAGTGCTTACTGATTAGAGAGGAGGTGGGAGAGGGGTACATGACAGTTAAAATAGTTGCATTTGTGGTAATTTTATGAAAAAAAGGGTTTAGGAAAAGAAAAAACTGATATGAAATATGATTTTCTAAAATTGTAACTTTTGAAATAAGAAAGTCTAAAAACAAAAATAACTTAAAATTATGATGGCTTTTATGAAAAACAAGATTTTAGAAGGGGTATTTGTGTTATTTTTCCTTTTAAAATCCAAATTGAGTATGGTTGGTCCATTATAGAAGTCAAATTCTTTTAGTGATGATTTTTTTATTCTTAGGACTCGAATACAAGATTTTACTTAAATAAAATAAGTGCCGAACCACTTGAATCGATCAAGTATTAATTAGCTCTTCCTTTTTTGATATTATAATTTGAAAAGTGGAACTAAACAAAATCACAATATGTACTTAATTAATTTTGTTCTCAATAAGAAGGCTGATTAGTTTACAGGACTCAAGGCAAGTTATTATTTTATTTTAACCACATATTCTTTTTTTTTAAAAAAAAGGGAATTGGAGTTAATCTAGGATTGGACTCATTTCCCTTCGAGTACTGCAAAGGCCTATTATTGGGAGCAATCCTTCTAGCATTGTTTTTTTCATACATAATGTTTTTACTGGAAAATCGAATCTAAAATGTTACTTAACGGAATTCAAACCCCTATTCATTTGAACCAACTAACGTTGGTTATTTTAACCACATATTTTTTTAAGATGATTGTTTGACTTATATTATATTATAGAAGAAAAATCAAATTTAAATTAAGTTATTGATTTTCACATTAATACAAATCTTTTCACATAAAATTTGAATTCTAAGGAATATTTGAATTGAATGTCAAACAAAGAGAAGGCAAGTTTTGTTAACGTTACTAAGAGAGGCAATGCTTTTAAAATTGAATCGAATAAAGAATCACAAAGGTAATTTGGTTACGGTTGGACTAGTCAAATCGGAGCTGATTGGATTAGACATGATTTTTTCTTTTTTTGAAAAATATAATTTTTTATAAAAAACTTAAAAATATATGATATGTACCATTGTATTAAAACTAAAAATATATTGAAAAAATCAATTTATAATCAAAATTTTATATATAAATATTTAATTTCAAGTATTTTATATTAACATATAAATTTATTAGTAAAGAAGAAAATTGAAAAATGAGCATATATGGACTTGAATCCATAACCTCTTAAGAGTTTTAAGGTTAATTAAATATTGACCATCTGATTTTTATATCAAAACCAAAACTTGACAAGCAACTAATTTACAGTTGAGCTGTTCCAACTATACCAATTTAGTAATATTTACAATGAAAATGTGGATGGGATACAAATATGTAGCTAAATAGATATCTTAGCTATGAATTTAGTGCTTTGTTGCTAATTTTTAGGAGAAAATAGAATTTCTTTAAATATAGCAATGTACTATAAATTCTATCTGTAATTTTGACAATAAAAGTTGACATAAGCTTTTAGCAACAGATTGGCAATGAAATTCTATTGCTAATTTTAAGTTTAATTTAAAAAATTATAATATCAAATAATAAATTGCTAAAATAAACAACGATTTTAAATTTAGCGATAGATAGGCTATAAAATAATTATTCCATAGGTAAATTGAGTGAGACAAATAGTGCAAAAAAATAGCCATAAAATAGCAACGGAATCACTTGTTGCTACTTTTATTTCAACTTCTGATACTGACAATTTATTTTTATAGCAATCTATCACTAATGTTTATTTTGATCTTTTATCAAGTATACACCAAATTTATGGTTAACAATATTTGTTCTGATTTTATTAATCCTAATAATTTTATAGCTAACAAAAATTACACTAACATATTGTTGATTAGAGATGAATTTTTCAAAAGGATAAAAATGCATTACTAATTGGTTACTGCTTAGAAATGATTTTTTGTTGTGAAAAATCAATTGAAAAAGATAGCAGAAGTTCATATTATATTGCTAAATTATGCACTAATGTTTTGCAACAAAATAAGCAATTATGTGAGGGGATGCTCGTGACATGAAATCAAAAGTTGCCATTTAGTATAGAATGAGAATAAAATAAATTGACATAATCATTTAACCTTTTAGTAGGGATCAATTCATTGATCTTTAGATATTAGTGATAATTGGTTGCACTTGTTGATTACATGTCTAATAATCTATGAATACATCTAAAATCATAAAATGATTTCTAATGCAATGTAGAAATTGAAACAAAAGCAAATATGCAATTGATTTAAAAATAAGCCACACAAACATGCAAATCATATAAACAATATTGACAATTACATTAATAATCATGCATAATCATTAATAAAACTTTAAACTATATATATGATATTACTATCACATAAAAAGAACATGATGAATGATAAATTGCTTATTAATTAATAATAAAAAGAACAATAATTAAAAATCACTTCTTTAAAAAATTAATTAATGAGATAAAAATCATCACATGATATTTATAGAAATGGTTTAAAACGTAAAATAAAGATGAAATCATATTGGAATATTTCAAGTCTTACTAGAGGATAGATTAAAGAGGTGGGTGATTGGATTGCCTTTAATGTCTTTGGAAGATGATTTAAATCCCTAGTGTCTTATTTCAAGATATCATTCTTATGAATTTCTCATGATCAAGTTTGCCTTAAGTAAAATCGTTTCTCTAAAATTAGTCATAATTATCATGCTTTGATATTATATTCAGGCATGTTTTTTTTCATAAAATCATATTTTTTTTATGATATAATTATGATATACTATTTTCATAAGCAAAATAGATTAAAATTGGTCATAAACATGTCCTATATATGGGATAGTTGCATTACATGATTAAGTGCCTTCATAATGATATAAAAATAGATTAATTTATATGTATAGCATTAATTATGAGCTTTATATGATTTTTTATTTAATTATTTATATTATGTCTTTTATTATATCACATTACATTATAAAGTAATGGACATTAATGTGTGACATGTGACACCCCTTTTATAGACATTTGAGGATCGATTGTAGGACTGCCACATTATGTGCTTAAGGCACTGGTAACTATTTATCTACACACTTATTCTTGTAGTCTTATTTATATATTTATTTGCGCATTCACTATCATTCAATCATATAACATCCCAACTGAATAAAACCAAACACTTATCAAACCATTCATAGGCCTTAAAACTAGCCAAAACCTTTATTTACGATATCATCAAATAACAAACTCATCAATATCTTCATGATGAAACAATTGTAACAAATGTCTACGCAAAATAAATAAATCAAATGTACAAATGTTGAAAATAGAGATCTTGTTATGCTTAAACACAACTACGAACCTTACTTGCAATGCTTTCTATGCTGAACCTGGAATCTTTAACCTATGTATGGAAATAACCAATGCACTAAGCAAAACTTACTTAGTGGTACATAAACCAACTATGATTACCTCTAAGTATTATGTACACATATCACCATAATAGCATATACTCGTATACATATATTACATGGATCACATATGTCAATATTCATAATTAAGTACAATTATTCATAAATGCTTTTACCTCACTTACCTTATAAGTATCTACCATTATGCATGAACATAGCACCATGGGTATGCAAACAATTTAATAAAGTGAGTACAGTCATAATTATATGTCAAAAATGTATCATGTCTTTTTTGTCAATTGTTATTCATGTTTCATTGTCTCACTTTTGACATGTAACTAGCATTAGGTGCATGCAAACAATTTAATAAAGTGAGTACATGGCATATAGTTTATGTGATGTAATTATTATAATTACGTCTCAAATTTTTGTCAATTGTTATTCATGTTTCATTGTCTCACTTTAGTTAGTTAGCCCAATGTATCCTAGACCACTTTAGATTGGTTATCGAACTGTACGATGTCCTCGAGACTTACACCTTCATACCCACTAATCAATGAAATAAGTTACATGGTACTCTTTGAGCTTATGCCATTATGCCCACTTAGTATACAATTATATAGTACCCTCAAAGCTTACGTGATTGTACCCAGTAAAATGATTAGTTGTACAGTGTTCTCGAAACTTATGCGGTTGCACTTACTATAATAGTGCCATAATGGTTATAGTGATGTAGTACTACTAATACCCTATTGGCATGCCAACTATCCTAATGTTATTGCTAGTCTAAACATACACGGGCTTATTAAGTATTTAACACTTTCCATTTATCAATTAAAAATATCAGTATGTCATTTCAAAGTCTCACATCTAATTACCATAACAATGGTCTCATTAGCTCATAAGCTCAAGTGGTTCATATACTTGTGTAGTAGCATATCACATTTTATCATGTACGTAGCCCATTTACATATCTCATTTACATGTCATAGTTATTAATCACGCCTTAGCATCCAATGTATAATATTCCATGCTATATGTTAATTAGCTCATTATCCATATCAACTAATGAGTCGCTCAAGATGTCAAATGAATAGTGTCTTATGCCAAATAATCATCATGCTTATTCAGTCTAAGAACAATTCCAAGTACTGCATAAAATAGCCAATAACGAATTATATTGTATCATTTGTCTTGCTTTTGCACACACACACACACACACATATATATAGTGTTCTTATTTTTCATTTATTTTCACATTCATGTTCTCATGTAAGATTCATGTAAATTTTTGCTAATAGTTTAGTTAAAGTTATACCAAACTTGCTTTAAAATTATTGGTGACAAATGCTCGTGAAAAACCTCTTGAACATAGTCAATTTATATTTTAAAAAACTCAAGTTTTCTAGCACTGTAGAGGGGTAATGATCGTGGATCCTCATTGGTCATAACCATCAGCCCCTCAAAATGCCAAGGACATTTATGGTTCCAATTAGGGTTATGGTCATGAGACCCAAGGTCATGGTCGTGAGGCTTGCAGATAACCCGTTTCAAAACATGATTTTCAACTAGTATTTTTCAAAAAATACCATTCAATTCAATCCAAATCATATAATCATAAACCCAAACTTGTTCCTAATCAATTTATACAATTTTCATTTGAAAAAACATCAAAATCATATAACTTAACCTCAAATTCATCAAGAATTTTAGAAATTATAAAACAATAAATGTATGAATCCTAAGCTACAAATTCAACAAATTGACAGCAAAAATCATGAAATTTGGTTATGCACATGCTCTGAAAATTGCTAAAGCACATATAGAGTTTGAGGCCTCAATAATTTGTTTCCCTTCAAATTGGCCTTTGAACCTTTTCCTCTTTTTTCTTTTCTAGCTGGAATAGTAGTCTAAAAACACAATTAAACCAAATATTTCATCAATTAGCAGTAAAGCTAGTTAAAATGCATGAAAATTAGAGAGGAACACTTACCCTTAATGATAATGCAAGAGGAAGAATAAGAGAATTGTCTGTGTTAGTTATCTTTATTTCTTTTTCTCTACTGTTCACTTTTCCCTTTTATATAATCTTGGATGGATGGCTAGGATTACTTCTTAGCCTCCATCTAACGATCCATATCTCATCAAGTTTATAACTCTAATTAAATCCTTTTTATATAAAGGAAAAATTATATTTTTAGTCCTCCAAAAAATTTTAAATCATAATTTTAACCTTTATTACCATATATAAAATTTGCCAATTAATTTTTTTAGGGTATTACATGATATGGAAATTGCTCATTGATTACTAAACATGTGATTAATAAGTGCGGCCTATGAATTTAATTCTTTAAAGATTAGTGTGTTGATCTTTATCTTAAGGTTAAAACACTCATATTAATCTATTGTTTCTTAGTCTGCATTGAGTGACATATCTCTATCCCAATCATGAGCTTCATCACTCACATTTTTAGTCTTATATTGCTTCATTAAATTAATACTAAAAGCACACTCACTCTTTATTGTCTCTTACATCTTGTTCAATTTGGATTCAATCTAACATTCTCTTTATACTTAATGCTCTAACATTGAGGTGTAGCCATTGGATTTCAAAAAATCCTAATGTAACATGTTTATCATTATGAATCCTAAAACTTGCCATATGTGCTTATTAGTAACATTTAATGCATATATATACCAAGTGTTAATCTCGAGATATGGTAGGGTTAGGAGTTGCCACTTAGATAGTCAATTTAGGAAAATGGGCCCACATGAAAGTTCTAATCATAGTAAATTTTGATTTCAGAAAACACTCTTGATCATGCCCATTAGTTAATACCTTTGACATCTTTTTAGTTTTAATCTTTATTAAACCCCATTTAATTATAATTCATATGATTATTTAAATTAAATTGCATCAACCACCTTTTTATTGCACATATTTAAATCACATAAATTACAACCATAAATAAAATTGGGCTGGTCATTTTGAATTTTAGGGACATTAGTCCTTTATTATAAAGTCCATTTCTTACCTCTATTATGAAAAATCAAAACTCAATTTTTTTATTAAAATACCAATTAATTTATCTAAACATCTATTTTAAGTGATTATTTCCATTTATTTGTGCAAATTCATTTTTCTAAATTATTGCAATTTGCATGGAATTTATAGGAAAATAATATGAAAAATTAAATAGTAGTCTAAAATAAAAACCTACTAAAATTGAAGCAAAAGAAAAATAAAAAATAAATTTTCAACTAACTCAAATTCGAATGCTAAAGACCTCCATATTAAGCTCGATTAATCAGTGGTCTTCAAGGCATTTTGAGAACCCTTATTGATTATTTATCTCAATTAAGCATGCCCTTTTTTTTATTAGAAAATAGAATTTATCTAAATAAAGATAACATGTATTTATTAAAATCATGGAATTGAATCTTTCTACTAGAATGACTAAATCAATCCCAGAAATAGGATTTTCCTAATAGAGGATTTTAATTTAATAGAAATCCAAAACATAAAACTAATGACCATAAACACACAAGGCCTTAACACTATAATAGGAGAATAAATTCATAGTGTAACATCCAAAAAATCCTAAGTTAATAATAGTATTTCCCGCAACATGAATAGTATTTTTTGATTTGGGACGTGAATATTACATTTTCTGAGGCTGTAAATAGTATTATCCGAACTAAACTTAAAGATCAAATATGACTTGAAAATAAGTTTAGTAAGTTGATGATAAATCGAAAATAAAATCAAGGCATGGATTTATCTGTATTTTTTAAAAAAAAGATGAATAGCGACTCACTAAAGGATGAATTTGATCAAGTCAACCCATTGGTCAAACTTTAACCATTTTATTAAGTTGAAAGGGATAAATTAAGATAATTAAGTGGGATCTTAAAATAACTAAGTGAAAGAAAGAAAAAGGAAAAAAAGAAATAAAAAGATTTTGAATGGAAAATAAAAATTATCATTGGATTAAGCCTTAATATCAAATCCTAGCTAATCATCTAAACAATAAAAAAACATAAAATTTTAGATTATTCTAGGTAAGTTACATTTATAGTCCTCGAACTTTCATTTCATATCTAAATAGCCCTTAAACTTTAATTTTTAACGAAAAAGTCCCTTATCTTTGAGATTTGTATTGACAAGTCACTGATACTAGCTACTTCCAATAAAAGCATAAAAATTGCATGCTTAGTTCTCGAACTTTATCTCGGATATCAATTTAATACCTGAAATTTAGGTTGGCCTAAAATTAAGTGAAGTCCATTAAACCTGGTCCTCTAAAAGGACAAAAGGGCCTTGAAAAATTTGGTAATTCTTGAAAAAAATATTTATAACAAAATTAGAGGACAAGCAAGAGTTTAAACTTTAATAACCAAATAAGGTTATCATCATTAAAAAATTTTAAATGATGAGGTAAATAGACTCTTTGAGTATTAACATGCCATAGAAAGTGTTGAAAGTACATTAGAAGCTAGATAGGCTCTAGCAATTGAGGTAGGAAAATTAGTGAATAAAAGACTTAATGTAGTCGAAAGAGATTATAGGTTGAAAAAATATGAGGAATCTAAAAGAAAAGATCCAGAAAAATTGGTAGAGAAATTAAGAAAGAAAAAATGGTTCTTTTTATTTTAAATCTTGAAAAGAAAGCAAGCAATATGGATAATTTCAATTTAGCTTAAGACCTTAGAAAATCTTTAGGTCTGATAGATGAAACTTTATTACACATAAATGATAGAACACTAAATGAGATTTTAGCTATGAAAAGGGCTTTGTAATCACCTAACTGTCCTCATAGGATGAAAGAAGAATTCATACCTAAAGAAAACCTATTGAGGCCAGTAATAAGCCCTACAATTTTTCTTAATCTAGATTGTGAAATGAAGGTGTCTAAGAGGATAGATGAGTGGGCTACTATGATTAAGTTTATAGTAAAATCAGAAAGCTTTATCCTAAAACACATCTATGAACTTTGCAAAGCCATCATGTTAGGAAATGAGTAAAATTATTGGACCATGTTAGTGGAAAACAACAAAATAACAGTTGAAATAGATAAACAATTGCTAACAGATAATGTGATTGCTATAATAGTAAATGCTTTGAAAAGAGAATTTTATAGGTTCTCATTGTCTACAAAATCCCTAAAGAAAGAGCAATCTTTAGTGGCTTTAATGAAATTGCAAATATGTGACACATGTTATTTTGAGAATTATGCATGTGAGTTCCAAAAATATTATTACAATATTATTTTGCAACTCAAAATAACATGTCAGAAATGTTTTTTGCTAAGCTTCTATAGCTATGGCCTAAAGTCACCAAAATAGCCTATCAACTACTCGTAAATGAAGGTAAAATGGTAGACGATCTAGGAGGAAGATATAGGCGGTGAAATATGCCATGAGAAAGGCATATATAGAGCTTTAAGTAAGGTAAAATGCCAAATGTCTTCTTTATTTGAATAAGAGCTATTGTTTTTAAATTGAATATGTCCTAAGAAGGTACAGATGTCTATCAGGACATGAAAATCAATTGAGAATTGTATATTCTTCTAAGAAAAATTTAAAAGGTACAGAAAAAAATACAGAGAAGAGGAAGAGATGAGAAAAAATTCGAATAAACCTTCTAGGTTTATTACAAGAAAAACTAACTTTAGAGAGATAAAATAGAGGCATTCAATAGAAAATATGGGAGAGAACCCAAGCCCTAAAGAAAAAGTTTTGAGCAGATGTTCATGCTACTAGATTTGGGGTGCAAAGAGTCACAAGGTTGATTTTTATCCTTACAAGAATAAGCAAAAAGAAAACCTAAGAAAAATTTTCTTCAAAAATGAAAGTCTAGTATATGAGCCTATAAATAAGGAAGACTTGTTTAATATAGACTCAGAAATAAATTCAATCTATAAAGTAGTGTCTAAATATGAAACTGACATAAATAAATCTGACTTATGGATAGCTCAAGTTTTCATGATGAATAAAGCTGAAGCTACCTTGGAAGAAGAGCTAATCCATTTGGACAATAGTCTAGTACAGGAAGAGTCCTTCTAGTACAAAGATCCTCATAAGAGTTGCCTAGAATAGAAACTACCTAAGATAGACATCAATAATATTTATAACAAATCCAGGTTCAACTTAAAATTAATTGTATATGTCTCCCATTCTAAGTCAGTGAATTAAATAATTCCAAATGATGTGAGATACACCGTAAGAAAAAGATAGTTGCCTCGATAGACTGCTTTATGCAAGAATATTCTACATTGCATTCTTACATACATTGGCAACCATATGGAAAAATAGTTTTAAGACTCAGTACAAAAAGGGTTGTTGAAAGCATCTGTTTCATAGAAGTAGGAATAGTAGAAATCATCAAAGTAGATGTAGAAGATGTTTATACATGTTCATCACTCTAGGATTGTATAACATAGTAAAAGATTTAAATATGGTAAAATTATACAAAATAGTGTCTTTCTAGATTTTAAGTATAGTCATGGAGTATGAAAAGGATGATAAAATCTATTATCCTTATCAGATATAGAATCTACATCTTGTTCTAGAATGGGATCTCTTTGAACCACAAAAAGTTAATAGTTAATTTTTAAGATTTAAGTAGAAAAAACATGAAGATTATTAACCGAGTATTACAAATTGATTTTCTTAAATCCATGCTTGAAGAAGTAGTTCCCAGTCAAGACAAAGTTACCATTAGAGATGGAAGAATTTTTGTAATCATAGTAGTAAAAAACTTCCTATTATTACTCCTGTCCAAATGATGGTAAAAGGAAAATAAAGAGCAAAGAAACTTCTTTTGAGGTTGAGAGAGAGAGGAGTTTTAGCATAGAATTCAAATCTAAGACATACAAGGTGTGGGAGAAGGTGGCTAAAAGCAATAAAAGGCACTTTAAAGAAAAAGACACAGAGATGGCCCAAGCATAGGAAGATGATGATCTAAATTGGGACATCTAGGTCAAAAAAATATTAAAGTCGTGATGTGTCATCTATGATGTCAGCATAAATAATTAAAGCATTAAAGCAATCTAAAGGCTCTAAAAAGATAAAGAGGCATCCACTATGCCATGTGTCCTAGTTTTATAAGGTCTTGAGATTGTTACTTATCTTAGCTAATCTATAAAATAAGATTCCTATAAATTATTGTACCCAATTGGATAATAAGACTAGACACACCAGCTGCTGCTTTAATTTATTTATTTATAATTATTGTTTGTCTTTTAAGTTGGCAAATAATATTAGAGGCACCAGCTTTTGTATCTATAAATACCTTTCAGTACTCCATTGCTAAGGGAGTATAAATAAATCAAAATTTCCTAATAAGAATTCTTAAAACCTTACTTAGAAAATTCTGTTATCATATACCTACGTAGTCTCCAAAATAGTCTGAGGAAGGAGTGATGTTGTAAGACCCATTAAAGAGAGAGAAAGGATAGCTATAGCATAGAAGATCCTTCATACCTTCAAGGTGTCTTGATGATGGGAGTATAGCAGAACTAAAGCATTTGAGAAAGCTTGTTGGATATTAGTTCATGAGTAAAGTATATGTTTCTATAATAAGTGATTATTATTCACTTGGTGTATTGGCACAAAAATTGAACAAGTAGAAATATTAAAAGTTTTATACAAAAATTGTGCTTCATAGATTTTACTAATAGGAATAAAGTGTTATATTTTAAAAGGGAACTAGTGTCCAGTGATCGAGAAATTGTTGAAATACATATAACTAATCATAATAAATATTGTGATTGTAGGGAGCATACAAGGACTCTAGCTTTATTTAATGTTATTACCAGGTTCTTGTATCTTATGTTAATACAGAATAATTTTTAATGTCAAAAGTTGTAATTCCCGAATTATTTACATTTAGGTCACAAAGTGGACAAAGATCTAATAATAGGATTGTTAAATACAATCGTTGATTGTATTAATTTTCTAAATGAGTTTTTTGAAAATTACTACATATATAGAAAAAATTTCAAACTATTCAGAAGAATTGGCTTTGAGGTTGGGCGAGTTTCTAAATTATTTTCTTAATAATAAAGAACCATTAGGCTTAGTTGCAAGTTCCCAGCACCAAAATAGGTATGGGAAGCTAATAGAAGCGAGAAACCTAAGATTTTGCTTCCAAAAATAATTTCAGATCCTTGAGTAGCTTTATAATTCCACCTAGAAAAGTTAAAAATTGTTTTGAAATATTTTAGTGTAGAGCAGACTCGCATTAGTGGTATCGACGCTTTGGTTAAAAGTTTTGAAAGTGAAATAGAAGGTTTAAGGCGTGATTAGAAAGAAAACATAAGTTTAGGGGTCAAAATAAGAGAGGTAACTTGCTATAATAGGTCATGGTGACTTTATAGTTAAAAGGAAAAAATTTGAGGATATTTTAAATATGAATTAAAGTTAAAGGATAAATTTGTTACATAAGCCTTAGTTGAAGGATGAATAGTATAAATTACTCGATTTTCTCCATCATCTTCTTCATCCCTCTTTAGCTGACACCATCTTCTTCTCTTCCTTCCTCTATTTCTTCTTCATCTAACTCATTTCTCCATAAATTTTTGTACTTAGTTTGCTCCTTAAACACATCTATAACAAGATTTAAGTCCTATTAAGTGGAAAGCATAAGGAATTATTAATGAATTTCAAAATTTATGGGATGGGTGAATAGTGTACAAGGTTAAAAAGTCAAAGGTGAGTGAGAGATAAACACCACCAATCTTCATTTCTTTGTTAGCATGACATGGTGTATGATTTATTTTGGCAAATTGATGAGAAAATCTTAGTTTCTTTTGAAGAAAGATATTCGGCCATAATAAGAGAAGGGATAGGCAAGGGGAAAGATAACATTTAATGAAAGTCTTTGAAGATTTTGGCATGTTCTGAAAGCTATTAAAGAGTTAGTGGACACCTACTTCTCTAACTTCTTTTTTTAACTATTATGCTTAGTTAGGGTTATATGAATGCTGAACTTTTGAAAATTTGACATGATGAATTGTTACCCATGTGAAATAATGTTAATTGGTGTAACTTGTGTATGAAAGAGTAATTATTAGGATAAGAAATCTTATTAGGCCGAAAATGTGTGTGAAGTACCTTAATGATTCTTTCTTGAAGTAATGAGAAATTAAGGTTATAGTTTGTATGAGTAGAGGCCTAGAGATGTGACTAAAGTATATAAATTGATTAAAATATATGGTTTAGCATAATAGAAGATCTTGGCCAAAAGGGGTATAACAATAGTGCTCTTGAACACTTTTTAAATTTGAGATTTATTTCTTGATTGAAATAGACCTTAAGGCTTAGTGAAATTGTAGAATGTTAAAAACGACTAAAATGAATAACTTGGAACAAATGATAGGTTTGGCCAAAACCCATTTGTTGGGGAGAAACTATTGAAACTTTGAGTTTTTACTAGTTTGAATGTGTAAATGGTATGTAAAGAAGTTAAGAAATGAAATAATGTGATGGAAATTATGAAAATCCTATAAGTTATGTAAATAGTTCTAATGACTAAAATAAATAGGTATGGAATTTTAACACACTTAAATTTTATGATTTCAATAATCTTAAATGCACTGAGGAAATTGAATGATGAACTTGTGTCAATAAAAGAAATAAATTGCATGGAAAGTCATTAAAGGCCGAAATTGATGTGCCTTTTGGAATTCATAAGAATGCTTTAAGAAATTTGAGTATTTATGTTGCATTTAAAATTTGGCAATTTAATGTAACCATTAGACATAAAAAAATAATAAGAAAATATAAATTTTTTGGGATGATTTAATATACACTTAGACGAATCATTATTTAAGAGTAGTATACAACTCTTTTTAAGGTTTAAATAGGTTTCCACATGTAGTTTCCTAGTAAAAGTTAAGCAAATCATATATATTCCCAAATAAAATAGGAATGTTATGATGTACCTTTATAGTATGTTTAGAATATCACATAGGCTATAAAAAGAGCGTACTATGATTATTTATTATGTGGATAAGAGAACATTATAAAATTATTAAATAGTGTTGTGTGAGAGATTCATAACATCAAATTGGTAATTTTACCATCTTTTCATCATAGTGAAAGTTTATGTACCTTACCCAAGTTCATAAACATTTTTTGGCCAAATATCACTAAATGTTGTTTCTCTATTTTTTTTTTTTTTGCTATATTTACTTTTTACTTCGTATGTCTTTCATTGTTATAAAAATTGTGAGAAATCTGAGACATAATTTTTTTTTTATTCCAACGAATTTAGATCCTAGCTTTCTCTATTATTGAATGCCCTTTTGATTTTGAGGTCTTGGTTTGGGCCCCGAGCTATAAGGAGATAGTTAGCATAAACAAGAGCAACACTAACCAAGGGAATGAGTGCCATATGGCGCTTCTAGCTCAAAAAGGCAATTCTTAACCATTCTTGTCTAGTTGATTTTGTTCTTTCAATTTTCAATCAACTAAGTACCAAAGAATCTAAACAAGACCAATCGACTCTTGTCCGGTACATGCTATTCTCTCAATTTAAGTACTGCGGAGTGTAAGCAAGTCGTATAGAATTTCACATGGGTATGTTAGGGGACATAAGAACGATTTTATGATAACGATGTAGCAAATTGATGTGTGCTTTCCTAGACGTTGGTAAGTGTGCTAAGCAAGTAATAAACTGGTACTAGACTCCGAATGTCTTCCAACAGAGACAAGAGAACGATTACTCTATTATTTATCAATTTTGGATCACATTTGAATGAGAAAAATGAAATTGAATTAATTATCTAAACAGAGAAAATGAAATTGGAATTAAAGTATAAAGATGAGAAATAATTAATTGAATGAAATAGTAATCAATATAAGGCTGTTAAGGTCCACAATTCATCACTAATGTTGTAATTATTCAATTTATCACGAGGTTTCAATTATAAACTGGAGATTCACCCCAATGCCAATCACCCCTATTCAAATTTTTATGGGTTCTTGTTCTAACATCCTAAAATTAATTTGCATAAAAATGAATCTAGAAAAAATTTTTCATGTTCAGATAAGAATTATAAACGCTAATCAATTGTAGTTAATCTATTTAGTTATACCTGTTACTAATCAGTTACGCAATGGTTCATAAGATCATGTAGGGGTGTTCAAAATAGATATTACCCATTCAAATCATTTAATTCAATTTAATTAAATCAATTAATTTTAAAATTAAATGACTTATTGTGACTCATTTAATTCATTATTATTTGTAAAAAAAAATGGTATAATCATGGGTTATCATATAACCCACTCAATTAATATCATTATTTATAAAAATCAATTATATTAATTAGATCTGTCAATTTCTAACCTGAAATCCGATTCAAAATTCGAATAGATCGATACAAAATTGACTCAAATGGGTCAAATCATGTGATAATCTGAATAACTCGAATTTTTTAAAAAAATATTTTTAATTATCTTAATTATTAGGATTAAATCACTTTTTTTAAAAGAAAAAATAAATCTATCAATATTATTATTTTTTAATATATAAAGTGAAGTTAAGTATTGAGAGGGTTCAAATGCATAAGATAAAAAAAAATTAACTTGTAGATCAGATTAGATCAACTCACTATGTATTGAAAAATTAATAAAAATAATATTATATATGAATAAAAATTATAAAAATAGATTTTTAAAATTTAATATTATCTATTATGTCATATGAAAAATAATTATATATAAAAATAAATATAACATAGCATAAAAAAATATAAAATTGAATAATATATTATAAGAATAGACTATATAAATCTATATTAACAAATTAAGTAAAAATAAATAATAATTTGAGCAAACTGGATTGTATTTGAGTAATGAATTCCTTGTCCAAGCTCAAAAAAAATTGTGGGCAAATCGAGTAAGGAGGACAAGTACCCATTGAACTCCATTTTTTCATTGCTTATTGTTAATTATTTTATCTTAATTTTCATTAATTTCATGCCGACTTCTCTTTTATTATTTTTTCATCTTTATTTTTCTTGTTTTTTTTTTGTCAATTTCTAATAATAATAATAATAATAATAATAATAATTCATAATTTTTTAATAAAATAATATTTTTAAAAGAATAGTTTATTTTTTAAAAAGTTTTATTAGTTATTAATATTTAAAAGTAGTTGAAATAAATTGATATTCAAGAAAATTAATATAAAATTAAATCAATTAATCTGATTTTATGAAAAATAAATTTGATTCAAGGACCCTATCCGATCCAACTCAAACCGAAGTGACCCGACTCGATAATGACTTAAAACTGATGATTTGACTTGAACCCGTCTGACTTGATCCGATTGACAACTCTAATATCAATTCACGTTTTTTAATATCCAAGTTTCAAAAAATGATTAGTCATCAAAATAGCCTCATCATTTTTGCATATTTGTTTTTTTAACATATTTATAAATAATATTTAAATTTTAAGCAATTAATTTTAAAAATTAAATTTTCAATTATCTAATTAAATTATAATTGATTTTTTATAATTAATCCGTAAAAAATTTTAATAAATTAATTAATAATAATAATAAATAATTTTGAACAATCTACTAATAAATAAGTATAATTTTTCATAACTATTTGACATTAATGCAATTAACATTTATATTTATAGATAATTAATAGTTGATAAAAAGATATATGACCATTATTATAGTGACTTGAACATAACTTTGAATTGAAAAAATGCATTACTGACTTGCTTTTAACCTGAATAGTTAAGAATTGACTCACGGATCACTAACTATTGATATAGTCTTTTTTTTAAAAAAAATATTTAAAATTTCATTAGTTTATATTTATTATTTTATCACAAGTCTATATGTATAGTTTTAGTATTGCAATATTATATATACTCATCAATATCGACAAATTAATTATACTTTTCTTTTTTCCTCTCTCTCCCGTCTCTTATTTCTCATATTTGATCTCCTTTCTCTTATCTTCCATTAAATTTATTTTATAATAATAAATAAATTAAAATATCATTTTATTACTTAATTATAAATTTAAAATTTATAATAAATAATTTAAATGGTTTTATATTTATTTATAACACATAAAAATTCAGAATATTTTGGACAAATATAAATAATAAAACAATTTTAAACTTATTAAAAATAGAAAATTAAAAATAAAAAAAAAAAAAGACA